>QBDW01006570.1:0-30262 GCA_003261595.1 Maconellicoccus hirsutus
TTTTTTTTTTTTTTTTTTTCAGAAAAAGAAGCGAAAAAACCGTTATTTTTCCTACAACGTACTTGTCGGCGTATTATCGCGTCGAGTAAATTAATTAGCGAATAATGCGCTACGGTCGTGATTTCTCCCGAATTCTCTCGAGTCCTATTTTCTCCCCTTTTTCCATCCACTTTGGAAATCTCGCCGGGTCGAGATACCCTGCGAAAACTGTCCTATTAGCTGGATTTTTATTTACGCGTTATCGTTCGTTCGCGATATTAATTTCGGGTTTTGGGATTTTTTCACAAAACGTAAAATGCCGGGTCGAAAGGTTATCGCGGAGATGTCACATTTCGTGCCGAATTTTCCCAACTCCCTTTCTCACCATAAAACAAAAATTTGAAATTTACAAATAATTCGTTGCAGAAGATCAAAGTATCAGAACTCCATAACGTTAATAAATTGGTGAATTAATGCAAAAAAATTCCGGAAATCACAACAAAGACGTCAGGAAAAAATGAAAAAACCTTCACAAAAATACGATAAAACGGCTCAAAAATTGTAGAAAAAACACCAATTAAAAATTATGCAAAAAAGGCATCAAATTTACTTGGAAAACATCAAAAATTGTAAGAATCGCACAAAAACCGATAATCCAATAAAAATAATTGATGAATAAATCGAAAAAAATACATAACTTACACAAAAAACGCAAGAAAAACAATAAACCACCAAAAATCGCTGACAAAAAAATCATCATTTGTTTCAAAAAACGTCAAATTTATTTTTAAAATATTAATAATTATGAAAAAACAAAAAAAACGACGATATACACTCAAAAAACACAATAAAACGACAAATATCGTTAATAATTGATGAATCAATCCAAAAAATAATGTAAATTACATTAAAAATATCAGAAAACCATAAAAAACCCCAAAAACAATGAAAAACGCCCAAAAATTGTTTTAAAAGACATCAAAATTTAAAAAAATTACTATTTACCTTTAAAAAACATGGTAAATATAGTAAAATGTCGAAAAACGATGAAAAGAACTCAGAAAATACAACAAAAAAAAATAAAAAACAGTCAAAATTAAGCAGTCAATTCGAAGAAATAACGTAAAGTACGTGAAACACGCTGAAAAAACATGAATAAACAGAAAAAATGATGAAAAATGTTCAAAAGTTGTTTTAAAACATCATTATTAATTCGAAAAAAATCAAATTAATTTCAAAAACATTAAAAATTGAAAAAAAATAACAAAAATCGATAAAATACAGGAAAAAAAATGAAAAATTAAACAAAAATTTATCAAAATTGATAAATTGATCCAAAAAAAAATGTAAATTAGATTAAAAAACATCAAAAAAATATAAAAAACCCAAAAAACACACTCAAAAATTGTTTAAAAAATTATACTTAATTATTAATTACCTCAAAAAACACGTTAGGTTTACTTGGAAAATATTAAAACTTATGAAAAAACGCCAAAAAACGATGATAAGAACTCAAAAAATACAATAAAACGCAAGAACTGTTGAAATTGAAAGAATAATTTGAACGAATGACGTAAACTACGCGAAAAACATTGTAAAAATACGAATAAACGGGAAAAAAATGAAACACGAAGTAAAAAATTCATCAAGATTGATGAATTTATCCAAAAAATAACGTAAATTAAATGACAGGACCAAGAGAAACGATGAAAAATGCACAAAAAGTCCCAACAAACACAAAATAAATGAGCAGAAATTGGTTTTGTAATTAGTAATGCGAGCAATTTTGTTCATTTTTGTATTTTTTTTTTCAATTTTCAAACAATGTATACCTCGTTTTGCGGTTTTCAAGTGTTTTCTACGCATTTCACGTCATTTTGTTGTCTTTCTTGGAAAATATCAAACAATTTTTTGATTTTCGAAAAAATGACAAAAGATATAAATCGAATTTGGACAGCTGAAATTTCGGTCTTAGGTGTTTTTTTACTTTTTTCAAAAAAAAATGTTGTTCAAAGTTACCTCGAATTCGAAAAGTTACCTCAATTTTTCAATTATATTTATATTAATAATTTTTTGGTAATTTTTATTGAAACATTTTCAAAATTTCAGCTTGTCTAATCGCCAAAAAATAATAAATCCGGCCCCTGTCAATGCTTTCCAACCTTGTAGACATCAAAAAACAGAGAAGGGAGCGGGGGTCAACGTCGTATAAAAAAATACACCTACCACATGCTTCCTCATAGCACCAAATAAATCATTGCTCATACGCCTCCTTTCTGGGAAATTTTTCGCCAAATATTTATAATTAAAATTCTCCAAATTAAAAATCGATATCGCAGAACGCCGAATCATTTCGCTTGATACTTGTACACGCGAAAAACGCCTATTGCGCGCCTTATTAAAGACACCCGGCACTTTGACGTAATTAACGCAAGAATTTCCTCATTAGACACACCTCTGGGAGGGTGCTCCGGCGAATTATTTTTTTATTAAAAAAAGAAACGGGCACTTTGTCGTATCCCACGAAGCATCTCGCTTGGCGCTAAAACGAAGGCGTAAATTTTAATAAACTCGTATTAATTCACGCGTCTTCGGATATCGCACCATGCTCTGGGAAATTTTTCCGGATGATGAATCGCAACCCAATATATCGCGTTGGCGACGCACCTTAGAGGCAGCACGTACGATGCGAATTACGATCGAGGACGAGCGCAGGCGGAGGAGGTGATCACGACATAGAATGCGATACGCGGATAACACGGTGAAGTTGTTGAAGTACTCGATGTGTCATATCCTATCAAGTGCCGGTACAAGCAGCTGCTTCCAATAAAACATCTGTCACCTTTTGTTTTAGCTTGGAAAAAACACACAGAGAAAGAGAGAAAACGATAGAGCGATCGGTACCACGGGGAGCGTAGACGCTGCGAGTACAACTCGGCCAACTCTTTGGGTACTGGAGGTGGCGGTGTTTCGTTCGAAGGGGTCATGCCACGGGCCATAGCCGAATGTCATTACACCTATTATTTATTATACGATACAATACTTCCTGCAAAACGCGAACCGTACCATAATGAACGACAACGAGAAGAAAGAGAGAAAAAAAAAACAAAATAATGAGATCGAATCGATGGGCTGTACACCAACACAAACGCATATAGCACCCGTACATGTTATCTTTTAGGCTTCATCGGGTTCGAGTGGCCAGTGTACAAGCCGCAGAATGCTTTAGCATGCAGGTACTTCTTCCGTCTGCTTGGGGTTTCTTTCCATATCCGTTATGAGCGCCGCTCTTGCCGCCGCCCTCTCCGCGTTATATCGTACATTTCGACGTACACGACGACTACACCAATACGCGTCGCATATTTATACGATGCCATCTCTCTCGATTCCATCCCGACGACGTGGTTCTTCGTTTGAAACAATATAAAAACGCATTGTTGTGCGGTTACGAAATCCTCGTATCGGTTACGTAACCGTAATTACAGGTCGTGTCCGTTTTCCGGTGCTGTACGCGGTGGCGGCGTACTCGCACTTCGGCGTATTTACATGAAATCGAGGTATCTAACGGAATTTTTTTTTTCTTTTGAAAAATCACTACTCGTGTACTTTTGACGTTTTCATGTCTTGGCTGTGGCGCACAAACTCGAAAATCGTCACGCCGTTGTTGCGGTAACGTGTCACAATCGTGAGCGACAATATCGATGTTTTCATGCCATCGTAACATGTCCTAAATGACACGTCGTTGTCATGGTCCGTGTCATGGTCGATTGACATTTGATGTCCAATAACGTGGTATGATGAACGTCATTGGCATGGTCACGTATCATAATGCCAGATGGCATGTCATGACACGTCACATCAATTTTGATATTTTTATCTTATCATTATATATCAAAAGTGACAAGTCGTTGTCATGGTCACAAGTGACAATCTTGATACTTTTGTGTCATCATAACACATCATAGATGACAAGTTGTTGTCATGGTGACGTGTCATGGTTATGATTGACATACGATATCTAATGACGTTATGATGAACGTCATTGGCATGTCACGTATCATGGTTACAAGTGACATGTCAGATGGCATGTCATGACAAGTCGCAGCAATTTTGATATTTTCATCTTATTATTACATGTCATAAATGACAAGTCCGTGCCATCGTGACATGTCATAGATGACAAGTTGTTGTCATGGTGACGTGTCATGGTCATGATTGACATGTGATATCTAATGACATAATGATGAACGACATTGGCATGGTCACGTATCATGGTTACGGGTGACATGTCAGATGGCATGTCATGACAAGTCACAACAATTTTGATATTTTCATCTTATTATTACATGTCATAAATGATAAGTCGTTGTCATGGTCATGAGTGACAATCTTGATACTTCCGTGCCATCGTGACATGTCATAGATGACAAGTTGTTGTCATGGTTATGATTGACAAGTGATAGCTAATGACGTTATGATGAACGTCATTGGCATGGTCACGTATCATGGTTATGGGCGACATGTCAGATGGCATGTCATGACAAGTCGCAACAATTTTGATATTTTTATCTTGTCACTATATATCATGAATGAAAAGTCATGGTCATCCACATAAGCGACGATCTTGATACTTTCATGCCAT
Source organism: Maconellicoccus hirsutus (assembly GCA_003261595.1). NCBI lineage: Eukaryota > Metazoa > Arthropoda > Insecta > Hemiptera > Pseudococcidae > Maconellicoccus > Maconellicoccus hirsutus. The sequence goes on from QBDW01006570.1 coordinate 4,622, forward strand.
CATAACATTTCGACATTACTGATACTAATAACATACCACAATGACAAGTCGTTTTCAGGGTGACGTGGCATGGTTATGATTTACACGTGATGCCCAATGACGTGATATGATGAACATTATGGTCATGGTCACATGTCACGATCATGTGTGACATATGATCACGCCATGGTGACATGTCAGATGACATGTCGTGACGATACATCATTGTTGTGGTGATACTGCAGATGACAGGTCATGGCGACTTGTAACATTGACATGTTATGGTGATATGCCATGGTATTGTCATAATGATAGATGTAGCGATGACATGTAACGACAGGTCAGGTGATTATTTCACATTTTTTTATATCATAACAACATGCCACAGATAATCCGTCATTGTCATGGCGAGAAGTCATGATCATGGGAGATTATGTTGTTATTTTCACGTCGTTACCGAATGTCACAAATGATACATCGTTGTTATGGTGACATGTCATCGTAATAAGTGACATGTAATCATATCTAGGTGGCATGTCGTGATGACATGTCTAGTAACATATGACGACAAGTAATTGTCACAGTAACGTGTCATGGTTATCAGTGGCATGTGGTGTCTAATGACGTGCAACGATCAACATCGTTTCCGCGACGTGACATGAAAATGTCACACTGTGTTGTGGGACTTGTGCACAACTTGACTTTGCATTCTCAACCTATCCTTTGATTTCCAGATCCTTAGTCTAGGTTTTTCAAAACTTTACTACCTGTTTGGCTAAACTTTCAGAAACCTCTCACCTCGCCCAGGATGGTCAAATTAAAAAAAAATTTCAAATTAAAAACTCTGCATCTTGAATGAAAATTGCAGGAAAATAAGCGCTCTGCTTTGGCAAGAAACAACATAAAAATAGATCTATACTCCAGACCACCTAATTGTCAGCTCATCATCCCCGAAGTCCGCATTATTCTACGTATCGAGGAAATACGAACCTCTCGTGAAATTCTGAAGTGTACCTTAAAAATGCACCTATCAAGTATCAACAACTCCTGCGTTCGGTGTTCGGTTAATTTATCAAAATTACACGACGCTCGTTCCATTATTATCACGACGAGGTCGTCGACGTTGTAATACGTAGACGCAAAGAGGGAAAATTCCGCACGCGAAAATGAACATAATGGCGAAAAAGAAGCGCACCTTTATGACGAAACAAAAGCTCGAAAATTTTCTCACGAAACGAAGCATCCTGTTCCCTTGTCTGTTAAGCGCTCGCTTCATTATGCGTCTTAATATTCGGTCGAATTTACCGCCCGATAAATTCAATCGTATCGTCGATCGAGAGACTATGCAAATTACGCTATAAGCCACTCAACGTGGACGTTTGACGCGGTAGACGTGTGCATAAAAAATGGAAATCTGTTTACATTGTGTAACATATGCGACGACGTCGACCTATAAAGGCGTAAAAATATCGTGTATTATGAGAGCTCGCACAAAGATACGGGGAGAGAAAAAGGGCCCAGTACAGGAATAAAATAGCCGGCAGATAATTCGACTCGTCGGCGAGCTTTATAACGCGTATAATAGGGTGTCAGATTATTATCTTGGCTATTTGTTGCCATTTTTCGGTCACGGCGTTAAGCTAATGAATGCGGGGATGCTGGATTTCGCAAACGTTACGCGGAGCTGTCGCGATGACATGTGCAGAACCTCCCGTTTTTGACGGGTTAGAAAAGCTTAGCGGAGATACGCGCTTCGGAGGTATTATTTTCTCTAGGACGGTTGCCCGGTTCACTTTTTTTTTTCATCGGTGTACAATACCAGTGCCCTTTTTGATTGACGAGCTTTTACAATGCGTAGAAGAGGCCGGACGGTGATTGGGTAACGATGGCTAAGAGTGTGAGGATGCGTGATGTTAGCTCAGAGCGTCGGCCATTGATTTGCGTCCATGCGACCTGATAAACCTCATCGTCGGATTTCATTTTGAGAATGGGTTTTGTGCCAAGATTTTTTCCAAATCGAGATCCGCGTTGAATAGTTGTTGGCTTTATGATTCCGCCCTCCCCCTTTACCATCCACCAATTACGAATTTGTCTAGAAATCGCCTCGGAGACTCCAGAATGGCTCCACGATGCAAAATGGCGAGCGGGGGTACTGCATACGCTTATCAGCTTTCTCGCCAAGCCCGCTAATAGAAGTTACAATCGCAGCGGAATCTGCAGAATTCAGCACGTCACCCAACTTCGATACCAATACCGCTCCCGATGAAGATACCGAGCCCGAACGAATCGCATGATCACCTCGCACCATATCGGGGGGATCCACCAAGGCGATAGCGCTCACCGTCGTCATAATTCCGGCAAATATTTCTCATTACACGCGAAGATCACGAAAGTCGTTTTTTGTGGTAAATTACACACGATCCGAAGGGTCATCGTAGGGACGGCGGTGGTGGTAAAACAAACACGAGAAATTTTCCAAATTCTCGACATCGTTGCTATAGCCCAAGTGACCGTTGATACGGGTGGGATGAGGGTGGCGGGTGAATGTATCGCTAAGGGACGCACACATGTAGTATCGCGGTAAACACGGTTACACCGCTTTTCAAAACAACGCGACGTAATCAAGTCGGAAGTAATTTGGTGGGGAATTTCAATTACACTCCCCGGAGATTTTACGCTATATCAGGATAAACTCGGCTGACATCATTATTAAAAGAATGCTATTCGATGGGCGATTTATATCGGCGCTTTTATCATCCACGGTAACGTCCACATACGACGCGAGTTTTTTCCCGAATATTACACGGTTTTTCCTACTCGGAAAATAAAAATGGCCGACAACAGGTCATAACATGTATTTTAAATATCTTGTACGAGATCTCGTTCAAAATACACTCGAAACTAGAGGATTAACCATAGAGGATTATACCGAGAAAAAAATTACCCATTTATTAGGAAACGCCAAATAAACGAAATTTTTTAATCACGTATTAAAAACTCGTGTCGAAATAACCGAAAAATTATTCGCGTGTTACGAATTAAATACGCGCCGAAGACACGCTAACTATTAATTAGACAATTAATAAAGACGAGTTAATTAACGATGTATTAATTAAATTAATCACGTGTTTACCTTAATTTGGCGTAGGGTGCGGTTTATTATGGAAAAAAGCATTTAATTGTAATTGCGAAGTAATAAACTAGCGAACGTGTATTTAATAAAAAATTGAAAGCAAAATAGACGATTTCTCTCAGAAATTGACCGATTTGCAAACCAAAGAATAACGATCGTCAATTTTTGGAAATTTTTGGAAACTTTTTTTTTCACAATTTAGCTAACAAAGGATTTTTTAAAATTTTTTAAATTCATCAGCGTTTAGTCTAATTTTTTCTAATTTTTTGACATTTTTATCAACAAAAAAACCTTATGAAATCATTCTCTATAACAAGAATCTGTGTGTGTGTGGGGGGGGAGGGGGGAGAGGGAATTAAAAAGGGCGACGACAGAGAATTAATTTTAAACAAATTTTAACCTTTTCACAAAATTTACTCGATTTTTTCAAATACTCATTTTATCGGCATATTTAAAAAAAAATTTTTCGATTTAAAAAAAAAATAATGAATTTTTGCCGATGAAATTTTAGTTAATTTTTAAAACGCTATTTCGTCTTCGGAACATTCTTTAAAAATTGATTCACAAAATTTACTCGATTTGTTCAAATACTCATTTTATCGGCATATTTTTAAAGAAAATATTTCGATTTTTAAAGAAAATAATGAATTTTTGCAGATGAAATTCTAGTTAAATTTTTAAAACGCTATTTTGTCTTCGGAACATCCTTTAAAAATTGAATATTTTCGTCAAGTTTAGATTCAAAAATCAAACGCTTCAAAAAAACTTGAAACAATAGAAGAAAATATTGCTCTTTTTTTAAAACGACTTGCGAAAATTTTCGTTTTCTTTTCACAGGTTATGAAAATTCATATTTTTTGTGATTTTTCGAACATTTTCGCATTGAATAATTTTCTCGAGAAATTCATCTCTACATCCATTATCCAGGCCTTTTACCCCTCAAATTTGTACACGACTCACGCAATACTTCAAACTCCAAAATGCACCCACAGCTCGAAAAACTCACCAGGTCCGCATCCATCTCACACCCACATCCGTCATCAGGTGTTATTAAAATGCAAATCTCATTACCGCAACCCCATCGATGAACAATGTACACAACTACATGTTGAACGAATTACCATGATAATTCGACGACAAAACTCACACAAAGAAGGGAGCAGTACTTTAAGGAATAGGGTAGTAAGTAGGTCGGTTCTTCGGCGCGTTAGGGAGGATTTAAAAATATGTTAGCGAACGTTTACCCCGCCGTAAGACCCATTACCATGCGTACACGCTGAGTACACAAGTGTATTCAATTTCCGTATCATCGAGTCTCTCTTTATTCTTGTCTCTTTGGCGAGCCTTTTATTTGCGAGAGCTTTGATCGTTTTTTTTTTTTGTATCCGCTTCGTCGGCCAGATAAACAATAACGAATGTTACAAATTATGAGAACTTTTTCGGTCGTTTTTTCTCAAAGTACCCTCATGCAATATACAGGTAATTTGGCCAGGTCCTTTAATTCGCGTTCGAGTATATCGACGATACCTGTATTGCTCGTGTTAAGTATCGTATCCTAGAGTGGTTGTTATGCGTCGCAAAAGCGTTTAATTTATGAACAAAATATTCTCCGGAGTCACGTTGACGGTATATCGAGCAAAGAGTACTTAGCGATTCGGTTTCAGCGTCCGTGTGCGGGTATTATTTCGTAAGATTTTCCAGCTCTCATTCCAGAGTACTTATTACGAATCGCTGGTATCGTCAATCGCCGCCGTTCGTTTGCTGATGTTTAAAAACGTTTATCGCGTAATTGCTCCCGTATATTTTGCCATCGAACATGGGACGCGTTTTTATCAGCGTTGTGGTCCAGGAGTACTCGAATGTCATTATTTCGAAATAACGTCTTATTTTCATCAACTTTTGAAAAATGGTCCAGCTCATTTTTGGCGTTAAATCGAAAAATAATTTTTATTTTCGTTGAAACGTTTTTTAAGGTTTTCAGAGGATTAATAAGAGGAAAAAACTTCTTACACAACGTACCGAAAAAATCGATAGTTTTCGCGTAAAAAAAAAAAAATCGCCAGCATACGTCCGTCAAGGTGATACCGCCCACCGCGCACTAGCGGCAGATGCACGCTTACGCGACCCGAGCGCGTTAGCTCAGAAAAACGGACGTTCATGCTACGGAAATCGGTTGCGACGCGTAAGCGCGCATTTCCCGCTAGTACCCAGTGGCCGGTATCAACGTGACGGGCATACGATCGCGATTTTCCGATATTTTTTTACGCGAAAACTATCGATTTTTTCGATGCATTGTATACGAAGTTTTTTCTTCTAAATAACCCCGTAAACACGTTTAAAAGTGTTTTAACGAAAAAGAAAGAAAATCTTCGATTTAGCCTTAAACAACGGCGACCAGAAGTGGTTTTCAGAACGCTGTAGTGTGTGTCCAACAAGCTTCGAAAATTCTGATTTTAAGTTCGTAGACGCAAATTCTATCGACACGTCACAAAATTTCGTTTTCGAGTCAACTCTTTTCCAAGGGGCGGAGAGGGGGGTTGTAAGTGGGTGGGAGGGAGCCTTGTTGGAAAATTTTCAAACGTGTTCTAAGAGGGTAAAAGTGATTTAAAAATCTAAAAAAATATTGTTGTTCAAGTAAATAACCCCCACCACTGACCACAATTTCGAATCATTCTGTTGAAAATTCGCTAAAACACACATTCACCCTAAATACCTCACTCTACAGTAAACATTTTCAATTTCCACGTCGCAAGTGGGAAGAGAGGATAGGTTTTGTGTTATGTAAAATTGATAAAGACGAATCGAGATATCAAAAACTTAATAAATTGACGAGGGAGCTATTCCAGCCTCCAGGTGTTGATCTAATTTTTTCATCTTTGAGAGGAGAGCATTAAAAAAAACTAAAATGATTTTTTTCACTTCTCCCCTCCCTCCCCGTCACGTCATCAAACTTTCTAGTTTCACAACCGCGTTTTCGGAAGTTTGAGGGTTTTTCGATTTATCGTTGTTTCTTTCAAAAATCGAGTTTCTTCCAAAATTGTTCAAAAATTTTTAAAATATACAAAGGCCTGAAATTTGTTGACTTCAAAATTAAATTATTACGTAGAGCTAAGTTCCTCTCCCCCTCCTCCCTCAAAAAACAGATACTTTCAACCTAGGAAATTCGTTTTAAACCAAAATATCAATTTCAACTGCTAAAATATTTGTTTTTTTTTTTCAATGCGTTCTTCCCAAAAATTACATCAAATATTAAAACTCCAATAATTCTCCTGCGAGATTTTAAATCGCAATATTTTCCATCTTAAAAAAAATTGTTAGAAAAGTGTAAAAAATTAAATAATTCAACAAAAAGTAAAAAAAAAATCAAAAATCAACATCTAACATAAATTCAATGAAAACCGAAACCGAAACGATATCCGAATACCTATAACACGCCAGAAAAACCGCATATTGCCTCTGCCTCCCCTCGTCCCTCCTTCGCCACCTCCAAACCCAATTTCCAATTTACTCCGCGTCGTCGTCGAAACGTACGAGAAATGAATTCCAAAATAAAAAATCCCAAGCCGAGAAACCATTTCAGCGGCGCTCGAAACCAAAGAAGCATTATCCGGCCCATCGAGACAATACAGCTTATCGTGCTACGCATACTTCCTATAATATCTAATAAAGCCGATAATACGTCTAAAAATGCCAAAAAGCAGAAAAACGAGAAGATATATGTAACACAATACGACGACATTATCCGTACGTGTGCCCGAAGCACCGCGTCACCGCATCGGTGCCCGAACAAAGGCCTCGGAGGGCCGCGTACGCGCCCAGATATTCTCATCTTCTTAATCCCCGTCGTCTTTTTCGTTCACGCAGCGAAATAGCGAACGACGACGCGTTTATCGGTCAAATCGACGTGTCCGGTGACACTTCGACGTCGCTTAATTTATTCGTCGAAGCACCTCGAGACTACGCGCTGACAACAGTCGATAAAGGTTATTGCATTTTAATTGCTTAATACACGCGGACCGATTCCACAGAATTAGCCTTCATGTGGGCTTGAACTTTGTGGAAATATTTTGTTAACAAGATACTTCACACTGTGATATTGACCCGCATATCGTTTCGATAACCACCTAACGTTTGTGTTATTTTCGGTCTATATTCGTTTTTTCGGCACTCGACGCATAGACGAAAGTCTAAAATAAAAATGGCGGAAATTGGAGAAAAATTGAACGACATCGCGGTCAGAGGGCTCAGGAGGGTCTCTTCAATACTCCGGTAGTTTAAATACGATATTTACGTGTGCGGATAAATTCAGAGGCGGATCCAATAGAAGAGAAAATTTTAATCTCCCCTCCCAACCCTCCCTCCCTTAAAAAAGAGGGTATACTAGCTCAATTAACGCAAAAAATCATTGTACATGAAAACGAGACCATTTTTCTAGATTGACAGAGATAAATGTCCCCCTAAAATTTCCTCCTAAAATTCGTCTGCCCTTCTCAAAATTCATATCCATATCCAGGCCTCTTTCGCGCTTCTACACATCGCTTTTTCGACCATCAACGAACCCAAAAAAGCTGGCGTAAAAATGAGAGAGACCTCGAAGATGAGAGCACGATACGACGTATCGAGCGAGCGAGCATACAAATGAACCACAAAGTGCATCCGATAATCATATCCCGGTATCGGTTTCGTATATCGAAGCTGTTGGACTGCGCACAATACATTGTAAAAGGCGGCCTTTAAAGTACAGGGCGTATAATTACAATTACCGACGCACCCCAAACGAACGTCAGAACTCGATGAATACGTTACGATACGGTCACCACGTATGCACGTGAATTTCGCCAAAAGAGTCCAGTAAATTTTGATGGAAATCTGCGAGAGCGTCGTGTTTTTGAAAAAGTCCACCCGAAAACAGCTGTTTACATGGGCACCCTTCTTTTGATTTTTTTTTCCTCTCCACAGAGGTACGATACACACGCGCGTCGAGCGTTTAAACGAGAAGGTACGCGTAACGCGATAATCACATCTGCCACCCTTTTGAATCTGTTTTTACTCGTTTAATTCGCCGTGCTAAATATTTGATTCGAGCTGAACGATCGCAGATCGAAAGGTACCGGAGATGAGATTGTGTGAGGTTTCGCGCAACCTGCATAAATGATATAAGGCTCGTGTCTTTGGTTTCGTCAACCATTCGGAGAATATTTTTTTCGCACTTGTCAACCTGCTGGAGAAATTAGCAATGTGGGTTCACCTCGGTGTGATCTTCAATTTACTTTTGTCAAATTTTGCTATACGTTTTATACAACTTTTCACGTTTTTAAATAAACATGTCGATGTTGTGAAATTTTAATAATCTTGGTCACTAATTTCGATTGTTTTTAGATTTCTTTCATGACTAGAATGCTTTTTTAAGAAGTGATGAATTTTTATCAATTTTATCGCATAAATTATTTGTACTAATTTTTTGTAGTTTTTGTGCAATACAATTTTTTTTTCAATTTTGAGTTAAAAAAGAGTAAAAATCACGACATTGAAGGAAAAAATGCGTAAAAATCTCAAAAATTGGCCAAAAATTACGAAAAACAAAGCAATAATACATGAAAAAGTAGGTAAAAATAAAAAAAAAAGGTTTTTTTTGGATACGGGGGAAAATACGAAAATAGTTATAAATACACGAAGAGTACAGCACGCTAAAATAATAATAACAATAAACTTCAAAAAAACACGAAAAAGAAAAAAAAATCGATCAAAAATTTGGAAAAATGAACCAAAAAATAATGTATAATATTTTAAAAGCAAGCACAAATTTTTCCACCTAAAAATTAAACGCATGTTGCATCCTAAAAAAAAAAATCTTACATCTTTAGGTATTTCACACAAAACCTATCAAACGTCCTCTTCTCCCCCCTCCCACCTCCTCATTCTTCTAAACATTTACGAGTTTTGAAATTTTTTTTTAAATAATATAACATTCAAGAACTATCAAAAAAATTAATTCCTACAAAAATTAATCAGTTAATCGATTAAAAAAAATTAATTTCTAAAAATTTAATAAATTAATCAATTAAAAAAAGGCAAAAAAAATAAAAAATATTTTCTACAAAAAAATCTCTAACAAATGTTTAGAAAATTTAGTTGTAATAAATACACAAACAACAATTACAAATAAAAATTTTTAACACTCAAAAATTGAAAAAAAATCGATTTCCAAAATATCACTGAATGAATTAATTTTAAAAAACAAAATTGGTAAAAAAGGTAACTAAAAAAAATATTTTTGAGTACAAGATTTTCCAAAAATGGTGATTACTAAAAAATTTAGTAAAAAAAAAAACAAAAAGAAAAAACTAAAAACGCAGTTTTTAGAAAATTTGATCAAAAATATAGGCAAAAAAAGTTCAAAAAATGTTTTAAATAATTATTCAAAAACTTTGAAAAAAACTAATATCCAAAATTATCATTTTTTACAAAAAATCGCCCTAAACGTAAAAATTATGATTTCTAAAAAACGTTGAGAAAAAAAACAAAAAAATCTCAATTACAAAGTATGGCCTCAAAATTGCGAGACTTTTCCTAAAAAAGACTGAAAAAGTTGCCAAAATTAAAACAATAAATGTCTAAAATTTTCAACCTTTTGGAAAAAAATTATCAATTTTTTTATCAGTAAACATTTTTTTCAATTTGAGAAGTGCCATCATCCCAGAAAATTTTTTGACATCGGTCAAAAATTTTTTCAGAGATCGCTCAAGACAATCTTATCTTTTCCATGTTCCCAGACCCTTCTGCTTCTGTTCTCAAACCTTTTTCCAGCTACATTTCTAGATCTGTGGCAGTGGAAGAATAATAGTACATACTTGTACGTGGTCAAATAAGACAAGAGGTGTTGATTTTCAACATTTAGGGACAAATTACTAAAAATATTTCCAAAAAAATTTCCTATTTGTATTTAATCAGAACTTGAAACCGTGTAAAAAAACATCCAAAATTCAAATCCATTTCAATGACCTTGAAAAACAATTCCCTGATTATGTAAATCTTTCATTTTCGTTTCTTCTCACCGCGATCGACTCGACTGGAAAACGCTTCTGCAAAGCCCCATTCTACGTATCAACCTAAGGGATCATCGCATCGACCTTCCCGACCCCTCTTCTCTTCAACCACGCAACCCTTTCCAGGCACACTTGCACACAGTGGCAAATTCCGATTAACGCTCTTTTTTCGAAAATCTATACGCAACCTCATCCTCGCACACGTCCAAAACGCACCCTCGAAATTGCACTCATTCGCCAGAATCTTTAATTGCGCCTCATTGAGAAAAGGTCGCGAATCTCGCGTGAATAAACGAATCGAAGGTGTTAATACACGAGACGGCTGCGACCGCGTCCGAAACCGTATCGCGCGCGTGTTCCATTATTTACGATACGATCCGCACCGGGTAACGAAAAGGGTTGCGAATCGGCCAGGTGATAGTGGTCAACGACATCTCGTTCGATAAAAATATTAAATTCGCGTCCTCCGAGGCTCCCTCGCCCTTTACCTTTTACAACGCGCGAGCAGATTTTAATCATCGTACAATGTACACGTACACAGGCACACGCTCTGCAAGCCGTCCGCCGAAATCCAAGGTATATACGTGCGCCACCAGCTGGACTTACGAGCATATCGTAAGGTTTCCGTTTTAATTAACATTAGCCCGATGCCTGCCATCCACCGCCGGTGCCCTCTGGACTCGATACGGTCGTCTCGTGCGATATCTATAAATACCACCTACCGAAGCTCGTATATACGAAAATTAGCGAGAGGAATAAAAAAACCGACGTCTACGAAGCCACCGTAACTAGCCCAAGTCTTAAAATATTAACTTCGTTTGCTCGTTAGATGATTACACAACGTTGTATTAACGCACGCATACAAATACACGCTCGATGGACAATACGAAACGTATTCGCTACTCGCCCAAGACCTCGGACCCCCTTTTTTTCACCGTAATTCGCTTCGTCTACTTTCGCATATATGTGTACGTAATCGCCCTATCTTTATTACCTGTCAGCATTTACGCCATCGTCGCCGCCGACGCCTACAGGGTTCGCAAAACATCCCCAAACGCGCCTTCGCCCGATACTATCACCCCTTCCATACTTCCTTTGTCTTCAGACTCCCGAATTTCAATTAGCTCGACCTCAGATCACTTCGAAAAAATTATCCGCGTTCTTCGCAAGCGACAAATCCCTCGTGCGACAAATCTGAGAAACCCTCGAGTGAAAATTTCCTCCTTTCGCGTATCATGCAAACGAGTTATGTTAACCCTCGACTTTCTAACATGTTGACTCTCTTTTACGCGTAATACGTCGTACATGCAGCGTAAAAAAAAAAATTACGCAGTAATGAACTACCCCCGACACACACACACCATCCCCCCCCACTATTTCGAACCCGCGTAAACGTATTTATTATTATTTCTTTCTCTTTTTATCGCGTCTTCAAATACCTCGCGAAGGGTTTCACCCTAATGTATTTTTTATACACGGCGCGATCCGAAGAACTCGCTGGCGCCACGGCGCCTCAGCGCGACAATCCGAGAAACGCGCCAATCAACGTACGTTTTTTTTTTCTTCACACGTAAACGCTTATTTTTGCCAATTACTCGTTCTATTTTACGAAATTCATTTCGTTATTAGCTCCTACTCCCTCCTCCCCCACCTATATTTTTTTATCCGACCAGAATAAACGAGCAAGAAATCATAAAAATAAACAAGACAAATCCATTAGAAAATAAAAAACATCAAAAAAATTCGAATAATCATTTGAAAAGTACCCCCTTTTTTTCCTCTTTCCCTAAAAAAAAAACCTACTCAAATAAACAAAAAGAGTCGTGGAAAAAATTCAAAAAAGAATTAAAATTGAAAAAAAAATCGTTAAGAAATACACGAAAAAACTGAAATATTACAAAAAATACAAAAAAAATCTCGACAAATAAAAGAAAAATCGGAAAAAATGAACAAGAAATCATTAAAAATAACTCGAGACGAATACGTCGAAAAAAAATAAAAAACACTACAAAAATTCGAATATTCAATAAAAAAAGTACTCTCTTCCCTCCCTTCGTCCCTTCCAAAAAACAAAAAAAAATCAATCGAAAAATAAACAACAATAAAAATTTATAAAAAACAATTAACCTTGATAAATGACTGAAAAATCAGAAAAAATGAACATGAAAGTATCAAAAATATCCAAGACGAATCCGTTGAACAATAAAAAACAACGAAAAAAGTGGTGAAATAATCACTTTAAAAAGTACTCGTCTCCCCTTCCTTCGAAAAAACATGAGAAAATAATATGAAAAAATCATGAAAAAAAGTGAAAAAATGAACCAACAATTGAAATTGTTCAAAAAAAAAAACAAAAAAAATCTTAACAAACGACCAAAAAATTAGAAAAAATCAACAATGACGAAAAAATAATCAAACAATCATCGAAAAACTTATCAAAGTCACAGGACGATTAATTTCCGATCCATCATGCCGAAAAAACCCACGTTTATCTCAAAAACGCCAACAACTCCATCACCAAAAAACTCCCTTAATTCGACGCTCCAACCCCCTCTCCCAATCACTTAACAAACTCGTATTAATTCATCTCAAAAGCACGTACGTTTCCGACATTCCAAAAAAAAACCCTCAATCCCAAAACGCCAATTACGTCCTACGAAATAATTCTTGCACTCGTTGCCACCTCCCCCTCTACCCTTCGTCACGCCGAAAAAACTAAAACAAACAAATTTCAATATTATAATTTCCTGCACCGTATGCAAATAACCTTCGCGTTTCTGGTGACGAAAACAATTTAAAAATTTAATCGCCGCCATCAACTGCACCAAAATATATCCCGAATATCTCACGTGCACATTTCTCATGTTGCATTGGGAATTGTGCGTTTTTTTTTCGGGTATTTTTCGACGCAAAAACGCATTTGCATTTTTTGAAATGAATTGAAAAAAATACATTACGCGTGAAAATCATACACGAGGGGGACTCAGGTCGCACGTCTGTGTCGAAAATTTACTCGAATGCGTTTCTCGCAACGAGTAAAGCGTCGAGGTGATTTTTTCGTTTATGATTAATCGAGTCATGCTATACGCTACGTGCTCGGTGGGTGCGCGTGAAAAAAATACATAGATAAATTAAAATATATACGCGTATTCGTTAACGCGGCTCTCCCCTTTGTATTTTTTTTAATTCGGCCAAAACGCGGAAAAAAACCTACCTCGAAAGTTTCGCGAATTAAACAATCGTTACGTTATATTTTCACGATGATGATGATGAACGATAACGTTTATTTTATTTTTTTTTGGTCGACTACAGGGCGTTTTTTCAGCACGAGGTATCCTCTCCCCTTCCCCCTACCAATGGATTAAAATACGAAAAACATTTTTCAAAAATACGTGAATACAAAAAGAATTCATCTGACCTTATAAGCGTTGAAAAATTCACCTAAAAAATTCAACGTTTAGTTTAAAAATTTAAAAACTTCACTAAAAAAAAAATTACGAAACGAAAAAGATTACGAAACGCGAACCAGATTCGACGCTGATTACAACACTCGACTTTCGAGTCCTCGTTATTTATTTTATTGATTTCACGATATGAAATTTTCATTTAACAACATAAAAAAATCAATAATTCTAGAAAAAAGTACCCAAACGCTACAACTGCGACAGCAATTTGTAACCAGGAGAAAGGGGAGGGGAGTAGACCGCGACCAATGGAGTATTCCAACATACACAAAATCATTACTGAGTATTCAAATTCTTGGAAATTTAAATTTTTGATCATAAAGAATTGATTTCTAGGAGGTCGATTTAGTTAGTTTATTTAACTCTTTCATATATCCCCTGCCCCTCTCTTCAGGCACTTTTTTGTTTTTTTTTTATTTTACATACATAATTATATTTTCACCCAGTGGAAGATCAGAATCGAATTATGGATAATTTTAAATCTTTTTTTTTTTTCGTGATTACTTCAAACCAAAATTCTCTGAAATAGTTTGAGAAATTGAACGAAAATTAGTTAAATCTCAATCAACCCTTCTCTTCATAACAAAATCAAATTTCAGAAAATAGGATGAAAATCGATTGGAAGATATTTCATAGAAAAAAATTCTTCATAAATTAAAATAAAATATCAAAAATGCTATAAAAAATTCAACAATGATAAAAATTCTCAAAAATGGAAAAAAATAAAAAAAAAGAACTTTTTGAGCATAAAATATTTAAACGAAATTCAATTCCACAAAAACTACGAAAAATCGATCAAACGATGTAAAAAAAATTGATACTAATTTGATATTAAAAAACTGGAGAAAATCTATTATTCCGTGAAAATATTTATAATATAAAAAAACTCACCAAGATATAAATTATAATTGCAAAATTGAAGGTAATTTGCCCAAATTTACGATTTAAAAGTGCCAAAAATCGCAGAAAATTGACTAAAATATCATTACTTTTGTTAAAATTAAAACGTTAGCTCAACATTTCATAAAAAATGGAAGTATTTCTTCATCAAAACTACGCGAATTGCGAGATCAGTGAGGTCACGATGAATAATTTCCAAGGTTTTCGAAACTTATCGCAAAATTGTTTTCAAATTTCAACAAAATTGGTTGAACCAAAAAAAGTGATTTAAGAAAGGGAGAGCGGGGCATTTTCCCGCAGGTCTGGTTCATCTGAAAGATCTCAGAAAATTAAAATTGTCCCCGTTCCCTCTCCCCTCCTACCACAATAATAGATATTTCAGTAAACTTAATACAATTATTTCACGAATTCTGCGAAAAAATAATGATAATAACTACGTCATTAAATTAATTATCATCGTATCGTTCGAAGTGCAATTCTAAAAGTGCACATCTTTCCAACCTTAATGCACCGATGCGACCGCTAAAAAAACGAAGGATATAAGGATCAGAGGAGGGGGCGGGTAGGATTAACAAAACGAATAAAAATTTCATTTAGACGTAATTTTCTTTGCGGGCTCCATCAATAATAAACTAAACGAAAATACGAGTAGAAAATCGTTATTGAGGGGTTAAAAATTTACGAGCATCTTACGGCGAAATCTAATTGCATTCGCGTGGCCAACCATCATTTGGAATTCGTGATTATTGGCAAATAAAGAGGGCAGGAGGAGGGGAGTTATATCTTTGGTGACACTAAAGAACATGCTTCCAATAAGTGGAACAATTTCGAGATAATCATCTCTGAAAAAATTGAGCCAATACATGAAAATAAAAATAGAAAGCTTTAGCAATGAAAATGTCGAAAATTGGATACCCATGTTGACCCCTCCAACACCCTTGACCAATAAATCATCCTCTTCTTACTTCGAATAAAATTTCAATATTTCTAACTATGTACTTTGGAGCCTATTGTGCTCACTTTTCGTTAAAATCACTACCAAACAGTATCCTCTTTCAAGACTAGAATCATCTTTAGGAATTTCTCCGCAGTATCCCCCCTCCATCTCGAATCAACCTCGCACTCTCAAAATCTCGCCGCATATAAATTCCAACACTACACGCTCGATCCTCCGCCAAGTCTCGTACTCTCGATCAAAACCTCACGTATTCCTCGGCCCAAATCGGTTCAACGACCTACAAGACGCATCTTGCGAACCTCGTAATACGCACAACCTCGCAATACCATCGGCTTCGCTTCCCCAAAACCTGCACCAGGCTCGAATATCATCGAATTCGGCACATCTCGTTCGCCACTTTAGAGGGGTTGCTAACGGGCCAATGAGGCTTACGGAATCCGCTGCTCGCACGAACGCAGCTATTCGACGGGCGGCGCTTACCTGCCGATTGGAGCGATGCGATTACCAAAGCGTACCCGTGGACGAGGCGAGGAGCGCGGTACTCGACGGGACGTCTCTCCCTCGAAACTCCAACCCGCTCGCGATTCCGACGCAGCTACCGAGTCAGTATAGTCGCGAAGCGTTGGACAGAGCACGCGTACCGGCGCGCACTGTCCGTTTGGTAATTTTCGTATGCGATGTCACGTGCGTTCCTGCTCAAACGACACATCGTTGATTCTCAATCGGAGATAATCGATTACAAAGTGAAACCGGATTATTACTCGCGTTCGTCCGTGCTGGTCACCGGTGTCAGCGAGCCTTTGCCTATCTATGGAGACCGCATCTACGCCGTCGATCCGATCTACACCGAACCTCTGTCGTTGGCGCCGCTCGATCTATCGATAAAATCCAACACACCGATCACGCCGCCTTCCACGCCGTCGCCTTGTTTACCGTCGCGCAAAACCAAAGCCGAAGATTCGCCTCATGTCACCCCGGCCAAACACCACTATCAACCTCAACCCGCACCGCAGCCGCCCCGCAAAACATCCAAACCCAAGAAACCGAAAGCCAATAGGAAGCTGAACTTCGACGAAGACAAATCATCGCCCGTATCCGGCACCATCATCAGAGACCGGTCCGAGCTCAGCGATCACGTCATGGTGCAGAAAGGCGACATCGACCCGATGTACAACGTCGTCGAGGTCACCGAAGAGGCCAAAGCCGAGTTGGCCAAGATCGAGAACAAAATCGGCGACTACGTGTGTAAACTGTGCAACGAGATGTACAACGACGCCTTCAGCTTAGCCCAGCATCGTTGCTCTTGCATCGTACACGTCGAGTACAAATGCTCCGAATGCGAAAAGGTCTTCAATTGTCCGGCCAACCTGGCGTCGCATCGGCGCTGGCACAAGCCAAAAGTACCAACCAAGACTCTACCGTCCGCCGAATACCATCATCCGAAATACCACGAATCCGCCGACCAAGATATGTACGACTCCGAGTCCGATAGCGGAGGCGAGCTCCACATACCTTGCCCCATCTGTCGTAAACTCTTCCGCAAACAGACCTAC
This sequence comes from Maconellicoccus hirsutus, assembly GCA_003261595.1. Taxonomy (NCBI): domain Eukaryota; kingdom Metazoa; phylum Arthropoda; class Insecta; order Hemiptera; family Pseudococcidae; genus Maconellicoccus; species Maconellicoccus hirsutus. The sequence continues at coordinate 21,655 of QBDW01006570.1, forward strand.
CTCAGGAAACACCTCAGCACGCATCATATCTCCGAAATACAACACAGCATAAGGCCGACCGCGTTCGCATTCCATCACATAGCCGCCAACTGACCTTTACTATTGCCAGAGTACTACAGGGCACTCTGGTACAGCAATTCGGTGAGTGAAAACGTCAATCATTTTACGCCGCGTCTATACCATAATTCCTATTTCTAGTCAGCAAATACAAATACACTAATCTAGTCAAACTATATCCATTCTAGTCTTCGATCTAGTCTTACTTTTTCCCAATTCTAGTCCGCGCAAATTCTAGTCTCTTACGATACCCCCTTCGCCGGATATCGCCACACCCCTAGTCATTTAATATTCTAGTCAATTATAGTCAAAATAAAATCCTCTTCTAGTCCTTCGATCTAGTCGCGGAATTTTCGTTTCCTTTTTAAAATTTTCGCTTACTCGAATTACTGCAACGGTGTACACCTTTTTTTATATAATTTTTTTCTTTTTCTTTGTCATTGTTTTACGTGATCTAATCACTATTTCTTATATGCTTCTTTATATTCCTTACTTCCTTTTCCTTTTCATTTCCCCCTTTAGTTTTTTCCCCACCAACATCGAATGTTTTTTTTTATCTAAGTCGTATATGTAAGAATTTTATCAATTTGTTCACTATTTCTAAGCCTTTTCGGTATTGGTTACTTTTCATTAAAGACGTCTTAGCGCAGTTTCAACGTCGTTTAAGAGGCCCAAAAGGCTTAAACGCGTAAGCCGGGCTTTTTTCACGTTCTTCGTTGAAAAAAAGCACAAAAATTTCAATTTTTAATATTTTCTCGTTAATTTTTAATAAAACGATTTTTTTTCAGCCATTTTATGATACTATTGGGACAAAATTTCAAATTAAAACGCTAAATTAACGCACAATTTGGCGAAATTTATTAATTTTTTCACGCCTACTGATCGAAAAAACTGTCGAGAGTTTTGAAAGGCCTTTTAATTAGGCTTTTTCCATAGTTCGAATTTGACAAAATCAAGTTTTTTGCCTTTACCATCAAATTAGTAATATTAAAATGAATTTTTTATCAAAAGAAAAAGAAAATGTTCCAAACATTTCTCACCTACCGAATTTTGGGTAAAGTTTTTCTACGAATTTCGAAAATTTGATCTTACAACTTCAAACTCCGTATGAAGCAAAACGATATTTTTCACAAAAAGAAAAATAAAATAAAATGAGAAAAGTCAACTCAAATATCACTTAACAACAATAAACTCATTAACGGCCAAAAAATTACAATAAAATTTTTAAATTTCTTTAAAACTAAAATTTTTGAATTCATTTTTTCCAATATTCAGAAAGTGCTGATTTCTACAAAAAAAATTATAATAAGCCAATAAAAACGAATTCAAATATTATTAAATAACGATACACTCATTGTTGACCAAAAAATTTGAAAAAAAAAATCCGAAATTAATTCAAAAGCATAACTATCAAATTCATCTTTTTCAATATTCAAAAAGTGCTCATTATCACAAAAAAACAAAAAAAAATTAAGCTCAATATTACCAAATAGCAAAACGTTCATCGTCGACTAAAAAATTCTAAAATACTTCAAAACTAAACTCAATAAATTTATCTTTTTCAATATTCAAATACTCATTCGGTTCAGTTATTTAAAAAAATAACCATTCGTCGATTATTCCAACGAAACTACCACGTATACTACTTCAAAAACCATAAAAAAAAACTTAAAAATAAAGAAAAACATGAAAGCAACTCACCAATTCCAAATCACTTTTCATTTTCGTCTTGAAACCTAAAAAAAAACAAAACAAAATATAATGAAAATTTATAAAAAATTTCTTGAATAAAAATAATCAAATAATAAATTCCTCGCTCCCTCTAGCCTCAAAAATTTGAGGGTAAATTATATAACAAATTAATTGTCGTGATTTCGACCCTTCACTGAAACATCCCTTTGTCTTATGATTAGGGTGTTGATTGGTTATTTCAACCCTTTTCAATTGGTTACACGCTTTCGTGGGAAAATATTTACGCCTTAAAAGGGAGGAAATGTTATGAAGTTTTGTTCGCCCGATCAACAGTTCTTCAACTTGCTTTCATTTTCGAATAAACAAAAAAGAAGAAAAGAAGCGTCTCGTAATTTGGGTTAATTTTACGAAGAGGAAATTAATTATTTTCGAATTACAAGGAACCCTTTTTTTTCATCCATCAGTTTCATCACAATATGAAAATTATGTCGATGTTACAAAATAGAAATTAAATTAATTCCGAATACAGGAAAATTTTCGAGGATGAAGTCGACTCAAGGCATAGGCAATTAAAAAATTCAAGTAATAAAGGAGCGCGAATTAATAAAAAGGATTGTGAGGCAGGGGCACACATAAGGACGTCTCTTCGAGTATCATTCTTCTCTTCTCTTTTTTTTAATTTTTATTTTTTTATTTTGTAAATCAGACCATTTATTTGAAATTTTGGCATATTTTTAAAACAACGTAATAAACATAAAGGAAACCTCAAAATCAAACTTTTGAGACAATTACAATTTGAACTTTTGTAAATTAAACCCATAAACTAGGCAACTAATTTGATTGTTGTTGGCAAAACGTGCATACCTTTCTCTTATAAAATAGGCAACATCTCGACATCTCAGCAACCAACATGACACAAACGTCTAAAATAGTATAACCCAATTCTAACAGGATACATTACAGATCACCCCTTTTATACTCCCAGACATACAACTTTTTTAACATCTAGGCAACCTATTCGACTTTGGTGACATAGGTTGCATAATTCTAACGTCGCAGGACTTCTGTACTTTTGAATTGCCTTCAAATTCAGGAATAGGCAACTTATTCGACACTCGTGCACAAGAATCAAGTATTTCGAAAGAGTTCCGTTTGAAATGCAAAAATCGCAATAATTTCAGTCAAGGAACAGTGGAGGAAAGGCGATGGACATTTATCTGTCACCAGGGGTCCAAATTTTCATTTTCTCTACGTTTGACTTGAAATTCTCAACAGTAGGTCACCTTTTACACTTGAACTATTGAAAACTCCGCCAGCAAAACGCAATCGCCACACATATTCGCATAAAATACTTCAACTCGACCACATAACGAGGTAGGACTAAAACGCTCATTTAAAAAAGCGAATAACACTCGAAAAATTTCCATCCCCAAAAATCTGCATTACATTTACACGCAACCCTCGAATAAATTTCATAAACTAAAAATCCTGCACGAATTAAATTACGCCGAGTATTTACTCGAATTACTCGTAACGTCGAAAACAGTAACCAATACCTCCTTTTATAATTGCTTAATCGACGCGTCCAACGTAAAGCCTAACATTAAGTACGTAAAAGCCAGCAGGAAAAAGGGGCAGGAAAACGAACCAGCGCAACGGTCTTTGCTATTGGACGAATTAACTCGTACGAATAACTGTACACATTTCAGCCCCGAGACCTGTTGCTCGTAACTACCGTCATAAATGCGGTGTTACGCCTTGTCTCTCCATTACACTACTCCTACAACCCTACTTTACACGATTGTTATTACGCTTGCATTTTCGCCCCTGTACAAGCCTCTAGTTTTACAGAAAAATTCTCATCTCAATGATACCCAAAACTGTTGCGCTTCTTCGTGTTTTTCTCCTTTAACCTTCTTTCCTTTCGCCCTATCTTATGTAAGCGTTTCGTTACAACGAAATTAATTTTAATTTTAATATCTCTTTGCTAATCAAGCCGATACCAAAAATTTTTATTTTAGTTTTTTCTTTTAATTAACCTTAATTTTTAAGTCGAACTAATGGACGAGTGATTTCTAGTCAGAATGCATTTTTTTCCTAATTAACGAGATTAATCTCTTATTTAATATATAATACAGCTTTTTTTTAATTTTTCTACTTTTAAGTTGATATATTTACTAATAACAGGTACTAAACCTTTAATTAATTATTAATATACAAAAGGTAATTTTTTAACATTCACATTGTTTTTTTTTTTTTTTTTTTTCGTTCCACATTATCGAGATATAATTTGAATTTATATGTACTTCCAAAAAATCTCGCACGTATACGTAAGATAATTCGTTATTGTTATATATTTTCACTAGTATTTATTATGTTAGAATATAAATGTATGTTTAATTTTAGCAAAAAGTGTTAATTGTTGTACTGTTTTTTTTTCCTTTTTTTTTCGATACCTATTATACTTTTTATTACTGTTAATTTGAATCTTTTACGTAATTGTTTTATTTTGAACGTACCATAGTTTCTATTTTAATTTTTTTTCTACCTGATTCCTTATTATATTTTATTTTTGTATATATTTAATGTAATTTAGCACTTAACGAATGTATTGTTTGTGTATGTACTCTTTGTAAAGTAAAATAAAAAAATGTTTATTTTATTGCATACTTTGACGCATGTTTTTTCTCTTTGTCCAGGTGAATCGAATATTTATACGATATGCTAATATAACTCGTCAATTCCAAAACTCAAAGAGGTAAAAATGATCCAATATACATAACTTATTTTTTACATACCGTGTGTTTCAATGCCGATTATCGCCTTCAATTGAACATACCGCAACCTGAATGTCACGCAAGTATATAATTTTGCCTGCCCTGAGGTTTGTAGGAATAAATAGAACACGACAGCCATAAATGACGAAGTTTTCTCAGACGTTGTTTTATAACATGAAAAATTAATTTCCGTATGAATTTCAAGATTATTCAGGCATATTTCTCAATTTTCTTCTATGTAGAATTGCACTCCCCTTCGAACCACGATCATCGGCTATGTCACATACGCAGGAGTTATTTAGCTTGCAGCACTGTCAAATTGAAGGCCTTGTAAATTGACGCAGAATACTCTGTATTTTCCGTTTTTCGAGTTTTTTTTTACTTGTAAAAGGTGAATTCAATTCTATGGATTTGAAATGATTACTTTATCAAAATTATTATCGAAATTTTTATCGAAAAAATACTGCTTGCGGAGATTATTCAAATAAAACTCCACCGATGTTGCATAATCTCCCTTTTTTGATATATCAACGATAATTTTTTTTGATATTTGAGCATCAATGTTCTTTTCTCTTTTCTTTTTTTTTCGAAAAATCACTCCTAACCCCCCCTCCCCCTTACACACACTTTTTCGATGATCACTGTAAAATTTATTACAAAAAAATTCAAATTAAAAGAATATTTGTATTTTAAATCGAAATTATGAAAAAATGAACGCATTATACGCTTATGAAAAAAAATATACAAAAAGTAATGCAACGTCAATTTTTTATCGATAATTTTTTGGTAATTTTTTCGTTTTTTCAATTTTTTGACTGCTTTTCTTAAAATGTTGATTTTGTTCGGTGACTTTTCACTGCTTTTCGTGCCCATTTTATACATCACAACTTTTTCACCACTTTCATTATCTCTTAGATAAATAGATCTTTGTATATCTCATCGCATGGGTAGCACTTCAACGTGCAAAAAATCCTCAAAAATTCGATAATTTCACAAACGAATTACGCATCGGCATCACGAACCAGCGTATGAATCACAACCGATGACATAATCTCCAAAATAACCGTGTTTGAGCTCAGGCCAAGTATTCTCGAGTATAATGCTTAATTTGACCATAAGGCCAAAACCAAAATCGACGTGTGGAATTTTCAACTAAATTCGTCGCAATGGCCGACCTCCGAATCAACATAGCCGGTCGACCAAGAAACTCGATCATTTCGTGCGATAACCTTCCATCTTTTTCGAAACATTACATGCAGATAAATTTCGTATCAATCCTTACGAGAATTTGATAAAACTTCACAAATTCGTCTCATCAACGTTTCGAGCCCGATGAAGAATCACCTAGTTTGTTTGAGTTTACTGTTACCAATCTTGACAAGCCGTAAGTACCCACTTTCCACACGTCTTCGTTTCGAAATTCCTAAAAATATTATTTTTCAACTCGCGTAATTCGCAGAGGATGAAATCGTCAAAGAAAACCAAACCGAAAACGTAACCGTCGCACCAGATAACATAATTCAGCCGACATGCAGCCACACAGCGACGGTATTTTTCTTACATTTACAAGGTAAACACCTCTTTTACATTTTTACGCGTTGCCGGAGATTACCAAACGTGTCTATTTTCTCCAGGGTGTCACGGAACGTATCAAAGAGAACGCGTAACTGCATTGAGGAAAGGCGACGGTTTACCTCATCCGTATATAAAATTCGTCTTCCCTACGGCTCCTTATATGCCTTATCAGTTCCTCCATGGCGAAGTAAGTATCGCCAGTCGCAATATTGACTTTATTTGAATAAACGCGTACTTTCGACGATTAATCGTGGCGCATTCTCAGAAACGCAACGTATGGTTCGACAGAGAAGTCATCACCGAGTATTTACCAGAAGACAAGAGAACGTTGAATGTGTCAATCATCGGACTAAGTAAACTCATCGATGACGAGGTGAAATCAGGGATACCTCTGAGCAGAATACTCATCGGCAAGTATATTACATATTTGTTAATCGATATAAATATGAGGACTGGCTTGAGGATTCGCTTGCAAAATGAATTGACTCAAAAAATAATATCATAATTGGGTTTCTCGTTGAAAATCAATGTCATTTGATACCCAACACGATACATGTTGGTTGATCGAAGATTGATACAAATTTAAGATCTCATTTGAGCATATGTTAATTTCCTCAAAGGATGTTTTTCACTCGAAAATAATATTATATTTGAATTTCTCGCTAAAAGTTGATATCATTTGATACCCAACATGATATATTTCCATCGATGTAAATTTCATCCTCCCTCGAGCTCCATCAAGTTCATTTGAGAGAACTTTTACTTGAAATACGACATCATATTATTTATCCTCGCTAAAAACCAATCTCTTTTGATACCCAACAAGGCAAACTTTGGTTGAATTGAATTTTCATGCAAACTGACACCAAGAAAAGTTCATTCCGATGACGTAGTTGCTCGAAATAATCGCATATTCGCGAATATACACGTTTTTTCGTTTGCTAACACACACAGGTGGAGTAGATATGGGAGGAACAACAGCGCTACACATGGCATTACGTTACTATAAGCGTATACCAGGCGTATTCATAATATCCGGCTATCTAACCATCGGTTCGACACTTTACGAGGTAATTCGCGAATATCTCAAGGCTGCTTTAATCCGCATGACATGTACCCAATGATCATATCATCCCCAGGAATTATCCAAGCACCGTAGTAAATCTCTACCTCGAGTATACTTCATTAACAGCGCAGGTATCTACGAGACCGCAACCTGGACTCAGAATACCTTACAGAGGTTGAAGAAGTACGGCGTTCGTGGCAAATTACACGCCGTAGGAGAAGAAAAAGGGACTATCAACGATAAACAACTAGATTATCTTTGGACATGGATGGAGGAAATGCTCGGATCTAGAAATTCCAACGAACACGATCTATCCGCGAATAACGCGTCGCTTGACAGCTCAACGACGCCGTAATGTCGTGAAATTAAATTTCAAATTAATATTTACAAACGAGCAAAATTTATCCTTAAACAAGACATAAGATTTACCATGATTGAAGTGGAAAACGGGGAGAGGCGGCGAAAAAAACACGAGAATTAGAAACTTTGAAAAATCATGATTAAAAATTGTCGGGTGATACTCTCGAATGACTTTTCTCGTGAATATGATGATTTTTCAACGAATTGTATGTGAAAAGTCCTCTATACAAAAATGATAGAAAACTGCGTATTTTTACAATAAAATGAAAAAGTAATCGCTCTCGCTCCGTTTTGGTAATTTTTATTTCCTTTTTCTGAACATTTCATAATCGATGGTAAAATTATGAAAAACTGAGTCGAAACTCCGTTTATCTGATGATAATCAGTGACAGTATCACGACGTGGATACGACTTCATCAAAACTGGGAACTTTTTGGCGAACAATCTACGCAGCGAATAGAAAGGCACCTCGGGAAATTGGTTTGGAACACGGATAATTCCACCGATTATACAGAAACAGCCAAAAAGTTGTTACAATGGCGGGAACTCAAAAGTAGCGCGAAGTTTTGATGGGCCCGCACCTATTGTCTACCCAACGACATAGTTACATATGTAGAAGTTGCTCTTGATCAGAACATCGATGTGGAAAATAATCCATTGATCTGCTATTGGCTAAAATGGATGTCAGAGAACAATTTACTCAGTTGAGAATTTCATGCTCGAAAAAGTAATCAACACGGGCAACTGGGCAGCCATAAAGTACTTCATTGGAATGTGGTACAGAACACTATTGCTGAAAAAAATCATGCTAATAAAGTAAAAAATTAGAAATCGAACAAAACAAACCGCGCATCATTCGACCCCATAGAAGCCGAGAAAAAAATCCCAAAGTTTGGTTTTTCCCCAACCGCCAAAAACGACACGTTTTTTACGGAACACCCGTGTGACGTCACTACCTTGGAAACGCGCGTTGGTTATACGTAAATTAACGTTATCGCGTAATTCATTCGCCTTCACAGTGCTTTTTTTATTTTTATTTTTCATTCAATAGAAGTCGAGATATAGCTTTGTAAAGTTGGCA
>QBDW01006571.1:0-22464 GCA_003261595.1 Maconellicoccus hirsutus
CAAATCTTCAATTAATTTTTTCCATTTTATTTATTATGAAAAATTATTTTCATTTTTTTATCATGAAGTATCAATATTTTTTATTATCTTATATATTAAAATTTTATTAATTATATATTTGAAGAATTCAATTTGAACGAATAAATTCAAGTTTAATCGGAGTTTTTGAAGTCTCCTGAAAAAATTCACTTTAAAATTTTCATGTGTAAATTTTTCAATTTTTGACAAATTTTTTTTAATTTTAGAAAATTTTTTTAAATACATATATATTTTTCAAAAAAATTCTAAAAATCAGCCTTTTCAATTTATATTTTTCGTTTTCCAGTAGTTCTGGAATCACTCGCGATATTTTGAATTTCTCCAGTATATTCGAAATGATTTTTTATGTGTGGATTTTTTTGCTGAACTATTTGCAAATAAACTAAAATTAAATTTTTAAAGCTTTTACACATTTTACGATAATTTAGGGGTATTGAAAAAAAATTAAAATTTCATCGGAATGTCAAGTTACTAAAAAAGATTGAATTAAGTCGATAAACACACATGAGCTCAATTTTTAGCTAAAAATCAGAAAAAGTATTTTATTTGTGAAAAATTACATTTTTTGGTTATTATTTAACAATGACGTATTATCAAAAAAAAATTCAAATACGATGAAATGCGTTTTTTTTCTAAAGACACGTAAAATCAATGTGGTGTCATTTAAACCACCGTTCATAAAATCGTTAGAAAAAATAAAATTTCAGACAACAGCGAACGTGTTTGAGTTAATTCATTTGTAAACGTAGGACTCTGTTTAGAAATCAGTAGATTTTTCTTGACAGCAAAAGAGTATTTGGGTAACTTGTGGACCCCCCCCCCTCTTTAAACCAAGTCCGATTATTCCAACATTCGTCGAGAATTGCGCGAAAATTATTTATGCCGTTATCTAAGTTTTTATCAAATGATGGCTGACACGTTAAAACACGCAGTCATCGTTATTTTGAGCTTATGCCAAGTTAACGTCTTTTATTTAAATTTTCAAAAGGGAAAAAAATGGAAAAACTTGGATATAAGCCGCGAATCCGTTTTAATTACATTTAAATAGTATCATTCGAGTCTAAGTAACTCTCCTGTATAAGTTCGCCGAGCTGGTGGGTGACTGGAGCAAGTTGCTGTGAGAAAACGAGCAGGGGGGCATTCCAGGTGACAAGACGAAGCCTCGGTATATGAGAAAATTGCGACAATTTGAACTCCATTTGTTATCCGGTGTCATTGAAATTCTTTATAATGAATTCCACGGTAAGAAGGGAAAAGTTAATTTCGTTCGCTTTTTACGCTAGCGAATTTGTTACACGATTTAAAGTTTTCGAACTCTTTGAAAGTTTTATCTCTCTTTACTTCGATGTCCTTATCCGTGAAAAACTTTTCATCTCTGTGTTTCACAGATTCCGTATTTATCTCAAAGAGTTACCAGAAGTTAAACGTTTTCTCAAAGAAAATCTTATTAAATCGCACATATATATAAGTTTCCTTTTGACTAAGCTTCGAGTACAAAGAAACTAAGGAAATTTTTACGTTTTACGTCTTAAGATATTTTATTTTCCTTATCTGGGATTATGCGCTTATCAAGGAAATTGTATTCGCATAACAAACAAACTTTTTCAAGACGTGAAAAAAACGCAGGAACGGATGAGGCGTAACTCAGGTTGAGTTTTTTTTTTTTGGATGCGTTATGAAGAACTCGTATAGGCTCAAAGGCGAACAGGGTTGCTCAAAGGTGCTTATTTTTGTGAAAAATTTTCAGTAAGTGATGAGCGAGTGTACACGTGTAAATAAAAGGGTATACCAGCGGAATATCGATAACTTGTTTTATTTCTTCGTTGCACCGTAAACGTATATTTTTTGGGAATCATTTTCACGTCGCGTCATAGATCAAGTCAAAGTTTCGTCGCAAATAATGAACTCGAGAGGTTTTGTTTTCGTAGCTGAGTATCAAAGCATGACTTGTGTAAATTCAAATTACCACATTAACGAATTATATAAGTTGGAGCTTTAAAAACTCGATAGCTATGATTGTGTTATTGAAGTTGTGTGAACTCTTTATCAAGGCGAATTTCCTCGTTTGCTTCGAGCGCGCGTACTGAAGCAGAGATGTAATTATATTATTAGAATGCGCGAATGTATTTGATGCTGATGAAATTAAGTTGCGCTTGCTGTGAAATTAGCAAGTCGAATTAAGCTGTTTTGTACGGTATCGCAAAGTTTAAATATATCGTCGACCGCGCAAACGTGTAAAACATGATTCCCGAAATGGTGGTCGGTGGCTCGATGTTGTGAATTATCTTCGGTGGTATATTCAGCTCAATACAGGGCCGTGCAGAGAAAATCAGAGCCCAGGGGAAAAATTATATGGGCCCCTTTTTGAAAGGCCCCGTTATTTTTTACAAGGGTTTTATAGTGATAGTGATATTTATTTGCAGAAAAGAGAATATAACGAAGTAGCGCAAAGACAAAGTAACAAATATAAATTAACATTAACATATACAAAGAAATGTTTGTGTACCACGCATTCAGTTGAATCACCCCGTCTGTGCCATAAAACGGGCGAGCGACGGGGGAGTGACTACAACCACACACCCAGAAGAAAATTTAGAAGAAAAATTACCCAAATTTAGATCCGAGCTCAACCTCCCCTTCCTTCAACCTGCGGTGATTGCACAACATTCAATCCCCGCTCCCCCAGATATCTCCTCACCGCAGCCGGGAAGGAGCTCCTCCCAACCAGAGCTCTGATCAGGGATGGCAGAGAGTTAAACTCATCCGCAGACTGAAAAACAGCCTGACGCACGGAAGACGGCCTAACCCAAAGCCGAGATCCCGCGACGGGACACTGAGCACCACCCGCTGCAACACACCCAAACCTGCTCCAGCACGAGTCCTCAGTGGGAGAACCCCCATACGCCGGACTGCACGATTTAGCATAACCCGAATGCCATCCAAGTGCTACTGAGCTGCTCCTCCCCAAATGACAATACCATACCTAACAATTGGCTCAACTATAGCGAGATAAAGCGCCTCAAATGTGTATGCCCAAACTGCCCACTCAAATAGTGTAGAAGGTAGTTCAGTGAGGACAGTCTACTACGTAATGAGGAAGTGTGGCTCTCCCAAGTCAATTTAGAATCGATAACAACGCCGAGGTATTTAATTTGATGAACCTGTTCAAGCACCGCGCATTTACACCCCCCATCAGAAAAACAGCCAGAAGAGTGCAGAAAGATTCTCTCCTCCACCCACGTGTTGTTTTTGTAGCCATAGCATAAGACCTTAGATTTATCGATATTGGGAAGAAGCCGAAGATACTTCAAATGTTTGGCGATTTTTTCTAAGTCATAATTCATGTTAGCCGAAAGTTCCTCCCCAGAGCCAGCACTATACACTATTGCGGTGTCATCCGAAAAGCTATACATTGAGTCAATCAGTCACATATTCAGTAAGTCGTTAACATAAATCAGGAATAAGACGGGACCAAGATTACTTCCCTGAGGAACACCACAAGTAATATCGCCCTCATCACTCATAACTCTGCCAATCCTTACTACCTGGGTCCTTCCACTGAAATAGGATTTAAACCAGGCATGAATTTTTCCCCTCAAGCCAATGCGGTACATTATATTAGGTAAAATATCATAATTCACCTTGTCGAAAGCCTTCTTTATGTCAAGGTACACCGCCGCAACTTTAGCCCGCCGTTCCAGCCCCGACATGATCTCAGTAACATGGTCGAGTAGTGCCTCATCAGTAGACCTACCCGAACGAAACCCATACTGTCTAGCACTCGGTAAGCCATATTTCTCGAGGAAATCAACTAATCTATTTTTTATAATTTTTTCAAAAACTTTAGATAAGACTGAAAGAAGAGATATTGGTCTGTAGTTATTTAATTAGAATAAACTTAAAAGAAACAAATACAAAATGAACTGGAGCAAGTTCGACTTGCGATAGAAAAATTGCACTAAAAGACGAATAAAAAGAATTATTTCCAGTTTAATCAAGAAACTCTTTTATTTGAAACAAACATTTTGAATCACGAGCGGATCGAGCTCACTGAAGAGCCACCAATCAGATAATCAGAAACAAGTTGGGTCTTACCAGTATCACTCTGATCATTTCGTTTACATTGTTGCCGGGAATTTTATTACGAAAATGTATTCAATAATTTTTTAAAAACATGGATTCGGATTCTTTTTTTTGTTTACGTGTTACGAATGTTCAACAAAAATGGAAATAAACTAGTTATTTAATAATGTTTTATCACCCGATTTGTAAATTGGAACAACTACAGCTTTTTTTAACACAGTTGGAAATTTCTCTTTACGCATGGAGAGGTTAAACAACACAGCAAGTGGCGGGGCCAGTACATCTATGTAGTCCTTTAGTAGTCTGGAAGAAACGCCATCATGGTCACAAGTATGTTTACATGGTAACTGCCCAACAGACTCGGTCACCTCTTTCTCAGAAATATATAAGACAGCGAAGAACCTAGGATCCGAGGGAAAGCCATCACACCGCGCGCCAGACTCAACAGGGCCAAGCCCAGCAACAATATCCCCCGCCATCCTAAGGAAGTGATAATTGAAGGCATTCGCCACTACGAGTTCATTATTCTCGACATCTCGTGACCAATGCCCATCTTATCGATACCTCCACTGACCCTACCCGCCACTTTTCTAATGTGCGTCCAGTATTTTTTAGGGTCTTTGCCAAGCCGATTGAGGATGTCATCATTATACGCAATCTTATCATCCCTAGACTGTCTAGTAACCAATTTTGAAACGGCCTTAAACTCATGTTTAAAGACAGCATTGGAGGGATATTTTTTAACAAGTTTAAAAAGCTCGCTCTCCTGCAAGCCAGTGCCACCAACCTCGGAGAAGCCCACGGAGCTCTTTTCCTATTGGATTTCTTTGACCTGACCAGTCGTGTTGCAAATGCCGCAGCCTCACCAATCACGTCAAGAAACAGTTGGAAAGCGCCATCAACATCGTCCGTAGAACCGAGCAGGCTGTCCCGGAGGGCCACAGACAGCCGACGACGCAAGACACCATAGTCCACAACTGTATAACTATTACCCGCACCCAGAGCATTATCACTAATAGGCAAAGAGACCAACAAAGCACAGTGGTTGGAAAAGGGCACTGGCACAACCTCACAACAAGGGACTGGGCAGGCATCAGCAGCATCGGTGCCACGAAAAAAGGCATGGTCAGTACAAGTAGAGGAAGTTCCAGCCACCCTGGTGGGGGAGTTGTTAATACTACTAAAACCGTAAGATTGTAATAGTTGCAAGTAGCTTCCAACAAAACCATCAAAACCACCATGAGAGATATCAATGTTTATGTCACCCGTGAACAATACTTGACCCTTCGATGCACGGAGGACCTCCTCCAGGTCCCTGAGAAACCCACTTTTAACTGCCACAGAAGTCCCGCAGAACCTATACATCGCCAATATTTCAAGCCTGCCCCCCCCCAACAGGGAAAACCTCCACTCTAAGCGCATTGAAACGGTCTGAGGCAATTTCAGACGTAGTAGTATGTAGTAGTAGGAATTTAATTCAACAATCTGTTACATAGTAACATTTAGTTGCGCACAGGAGAGAGGACTTTAAACCTCAGTTGATTATCTTAAATAAATCCAAATACTAAGTCACTTATATGAAATCTACTTAGTCTATACGTATCATTGTTATTTATCAATTCAATGATGAGGTTGTTCAGAGGTTTCGATATTCTTATAGTTTTTACCAAAATTTGAAATTTCGTTTCTAACCGTATTTACATTAAGATCATTACGTAAGGTATCATTTCTTACGTACCATGAAGCATTTGTTATTTTGCGAAAAGTTTAGGATTGGAATCTAATAGGAATTAGAAAAGATCAGGCACCTGGTATATTTCTTAAAAATTCTGCAACATTTGCAGATTCGACTTGGTTACATTGTTGAATCATTCTGAAAGCATTTCCAAGTTGCTTATATTCTTGAGATTCCAGAGACAATATTTTATGGAAGGGAGAATGAAAAAAAGACACGTGCAGAAATATACGAGAATCTCGACCTTGTAAAAATGATCATTTATCTGTAGAAATTTTTGAAATACGACCGAACCAAGTCGTGGAATACTGAGAATCGAACAATTTGCATACACGAGACTGGGGCTTTGACAAAAAACCAGAGCTCATTTACATACGCGTCGATAACTAAACGAAAAATTTCCAGTAACGATGACGAGCGCGGCTGGAAAAAGTACGCTACAATTGTAAAAAAGTTCAGAGTAAAATGAGTCGAGGTGTGGTGAAAAAAAGTACACAGAATTCGAATCGATAAGTGACATCAGTCGACTAGACAGCGAGGCCAACTTTTTTACGTGACTGTATTATATAAAATGAGCGGGTGATATTAATGGAAATACGTTTCTCATTTTGAACCTCACGTAACCGCCGTTCCAGAATACCAATAAAGCACTCCGATCGAGATAATTTAAAGAGAGTCTGCCAGCAACGACATTTCGTAAGATCGAAATGCCTGTGCGCTTTTTGCATTACCGCTTGGGAACGCTATATCATTACTAATGATGCTTTTCTTATTTGCTCGGCGAAGATAAACCGCCGGCCGGTGCCAATTCTATGAACAAAGCCAAGTGTAAATATACTAAGGCGTAAAGCAAAGACAAATCTGGGAGGTTTTTTCCGATGGTAGAATCTACGGATGAAATGTACGCGGAATGGTTCGAGATGGGTATGCAAATATGGAATTGTGGTATTTAACCGAATCTCTGCGGTTTAAGGTATCGTTGAACCAAGCTAATCCATCATCGGCGGTAGACTTTGTAGTGATTTTGAAATTCAACAATGGACGGTGATCCTGCACCGCCGCAGGCCTTTGGATGGCGATAAAACGACGTGGGCGCTGTAGCAGATGACCCGGCGCGATGTACCGAAAAGACATCGAAATCGTTAAGTTTACGGGTTTTGGCGTGGCAAGTTACATAATTTTAATCGATTTTTATTGCGGTATTTAGTGACTTTGTAATGTAATAGGTTGTTCGAGGTGGCTTTTTTATATTTTTTGTCTTTATACGACACGAATCGTTCATGTCGTTTGGAAATTATAGCTCGAAGAGGTGAGTATTTGGTCTTCTTAGGGTGTGTGACTCTAACGACGTATCACGTATAGTTGATCTGCTTTCTCTATAAATTTTAAGCGTATCATTATCAAATGCAACGATAATAAATCATCTTGGTTTAGTAGATGGTAAATTAATGCTGATAATTAGTACGAATTCATTACATCATGACCGACAGCGATTGACGACTGACTTGCTAAAGGGTGCGTTGGCATTGGAGATTAAATAATTACAAAATTCGTAATCACTGTAACGGAACGCTAGTTAACGAAAGTAGCTTTAAGGCGGAACTAAGCCGAATATATGAATATCTATATTCTCCTTATCTGGTGGTATTTGCGCTTTTTTCCGGGTTTAGGTGACCTGTTGATTTATGGGGATTTCTTTCGGTCTAGTTATGGGCCAGGATGGACTTCACCACCAAGTAACTGTCATTCGTTCAATCCTGCATAGTCCACGTTCTAGATGGCACAATGTACAACTAGAAACTTCATCCCGTTTCGGTATTGTAAAGTTGGGATATCGTGATGATGGCGATGATGAGATATTTAATAGGGAAACTTCCCTTATTGTGGATGTTTGAGGTCCAAAATGGCACCTTGGGTAAAAGGGACAAAATGGGATATTTCAACAATCTTTCAAAAATGGAGAAAACATCAGAAATTTAAACATTTTTCTTAGAGAAATTCGTTTTTTTCCTTGTTTTCTTTATTTTGCGTCAATTAAAATTAATTGATCAACAGTTGCGGCCAGAAATTGTGTTCAATTCATTGTTTTAAAAAAGATGATCCAATGACACTTCTGACTATGACAACATCATGACGTATCACCATATTATGTCATTAGTCGGGTCACCATGACCTGTCATCATAACATGATCATGCGATATTACCATGACATGATTACACGTCACTCACGACCATGACACTTCACCATTCCCATGACCTACATCATATCATATCATTGTATATCACATGTCAATCATAAGCATAACACGTCATTAAGATAATGACTTGTCATGCTGTAGTATATCATTTATGATCATGACATGTTACCATAACAATGGCGTTTAATCTACGAATTGTTATGATAACATGAGAATATCAGGAATCACTCGTGAGCATGACATGTCACCATGGCAACGGCCTGTGTCATCGTATATCTTGACGTGTTATTTATGACAAGTTATCATGTCACGAAAATATTAAGAATATTATCACTCAAGAGTGTGACACGTTATCATGACAACGACTTGTCATCGTTTCGCGTCATTGGAAATTTCATCCTGACATGTCATGCTGATATAATCACGTGTCACTAACAGGTAATTCGACATCACATGTAATAATAATGACATGTCAACATGACAATACCTTACCATCGTGTCACGTCATTAGACATATCATTGCGACATCAAGATCATGAGACATTACCATGACATGTCATCCGATACATCTCCAAGACATGGTCATACGTCACCCATGACCATGCCACTTGTCGCTCTCAAATCAAACCACGAGCCTTTGCCATTTTTATATTTCATCGAATTTCTCGTTTTTACACCTCGTTAAATTGTCCAATCTACCATTCCATGTTCTAATTGGAAGCTGAGATCCTAAAGGTGCCTCAGAATTGGACTCCAGTGCGCGGTTAAGACACGAAAAATTAATTTGTTCTAGGTCAGACCAATGTTCTACCATATACCAACTGATAAATACTACATAAACACGTCTTACGTTTGATATGTCCGGTGTCAACGTGAAATTGTAGCCCATTAATCATGAATCCATGTCTAAGCTGATACTTCAGTGTCGAGTTACATTAGGTGGCGACTCGGACGTTGAAATTATGTTTCCGCGCTTCCAAATGAACGATGAGATAATCAGTTGAAGCCCGAGTATCAAGAATATTCGTGGTACATGTTATTCGTTTGAATCGATGTAAAATTTCGTATTAAAATTCCAATACCGCTGACAAATTAACAACACCCAAGCGCTGTGACCAAATCAACGAAGAATCTCGGAATTTAGACAAATCGATGGTATGATTTTATCAACATGATCGATCCTCGATCGATTAGAGCTGAATTCGAATTACATGGAATTTTTGCCATTTATTTCGCCTGTCTGCAAATAAAGGTAGATGGATGCGCGAAATACCTCGGAGGCATATCGCCCTGGGTCTTTTGTCCAATTAAACATCGTACAAGAAAGGTATACTCGATGTGAAAGTTTCTAACTCGGCTGTGGAAAAAGTAAGACGCGTTCGAAAGTTTTTCCAAGTTGATTAAGAAAAACCGTAAAGTAAGAATCAATTGTAAGTTACTCGCTTACCTCGCTATCGAATGTATTGGCGGAATACGCAAGTTTTTACCGACCTTTGCAGAACGGGTTTCAATTAAAGTAGCACTTTGTGATAGAAAAGTGAATAAAAGTTGGTTATTGCGTAATGTGTATTCACGTTCAACAACTGTTCTTCGGTAAATGCCAAAAAAACGTCTTTTTTGGATTCCGTTCAAATGTTGCGTCGTATGCTGAACTGATCACAGGTTGCGGAGGTTTATTTAATATTAATTTTTAACGGGTTTTTCACGAGTGGTGGGAAAAAGTGGGTTGTTTTCCCTTTCATACGAGATTAAAAACGATTATTTCGAAGAAAGGATATAGCTTTAAAAAATATTTTCGTTTAATGCGTAAATTTTTAAAAGCTTTTTCTCGTTGTCATTTTTTAATGCAAGAGAAAAACATACATAAGTGGTTCAGTTAGTTATATTGGCGAAATAATCGTTAAAACGTTATTCGACGATGCGATATCTGCGTATAACGATTTTAATAAATTATCTCGATACGCTTAGCAAATCGTATGATATGCGGTGATCCATGGAGGAAGATTAGTTCTCAAGTATGCTCCACATATTCTTCAGTTTCTAAATCATACATCGCCATGGTATACTCATTTTAATAACGTACACGATACTTGGACGGTGCATGGATAATTGTAATGATTATTCGATCCGGTAAAATGGTCTATTTTCTAATGAATATAAATCTTCGGTATCTATGCCAGATACGCAGCAATTATAAATTGATATGACGCTGTGCACCGCAAACAAATCAAAGCCAAGCAATTACCCAGAGAGAGAAGCCATCGCCGAGATGCTGCAGGTGAAAAAATTAGAAGCTATTCCGTCACCAGGTTGTTTTTCTTCGTGTAAATCGACGTACCTGTGTAAAAAGATGCAGTACTAATCTAGGCTATCCTTTCTCAACAAGTTTTACTTTATTTCGATTTGCTTGGGAACGGTTTACGCGGTTCAAGTTCATTGGGTTTAAGAAGTGTCGACTCGTAGGTGAAATAATTCCTGTGACGGAGAGTATTTTTTTTTCTGTTTTTCCAATATGGAGGGATGGACATTTTCGTATACTTTTGCGGTGTTTTAACTATGTTTTTGTTTTAATTTTTTGAGTTTTTTCGAACAAAGAAGAAATCTTGGGTGTTATTAGTCGGTTTGCCCAAATTTTTAGATTTTTCATAAGACTGCTGCAGGAAACCCCTAAAATTAAATTTTTGTTATAAGCTCATGTTTACAATTAAAATTGTTTTTATGGTTCAAAAAAGTTGATTTTATAAATTTTAAAAGAAATTTATCATTATTTTAAAATTTGACTGACTCGGTTATTAGCATATTAGCGAGTGATCGGGAAGCAAGTTCGATATTTTCTGTAGTTTTTCAGTGTCATGTCTTTATTTTAATTTTAATTTTTTAAGTTTTTTCAAACAAAGGAAATGCCTTCTATGTTATTTGTCGGTTTGCACAAATTTTTGGATTTTTCGAAACACCATATTTGGAAACACCTGAAATTCACATTATTGTAGTAAAAGTCTATTTTTACAATTAACGCTAATTCTGAGTTACAAATATACTGGTTTTGTAGATTTTAAATGAAAATTCGCCAAAATTCTAAAATTTGACTTGGCTATCAACATAAGAGCTGGTGTGTGGGGTGAGGAGGAGGGTTGATACTTTTCTGTAGCTTTCTAGTGTTTTGTCTTTATTTTTGTTTAAATTTTTCAAGTTTTTTCGAATGAGGAAAAAGACTCTCGTGTTGTTTGTCAGTTTGTATGAATTTTTGGACTATTAGAAACATCATAATTTGAAACCCCTGAAATTCACATTATAAGAGAAAAAGTTTTTTTACATTTTGTGCTGTTTTTAAGTTGCAAATGAGCTAGTTTTGTTAGCAACATTTTGAGAATTTTTCTAAAATCAAAAAATTTGAGGCTCCGATGTTTTAATGTTATTTATTTTTGTATAATTAATATTACGCAATTTTGAGCTCTTAATCAAGTTACATTTAAAAAATTAAAAAATAATAATATTGAAAATAATAAAAAATTGAAAAATAATAATATTGAAAATAATAAAAAATTGAAAAATTATGGAAAATGCTACAGTTAAATGACGATTTTGGGATTAAAAATATTTATCTTTTGAACATCTTAATTGATTTTATTAATCCTTCTTTATCCAATTACCTCACGTTCCCCTGAAGTTCGTCAGCCTTTAATCCCCCTCCCCTTATTTCATGAACATACTCGTATCGTTTCTGCGCGAAATTCATGTTACTATTCGAGTTCGGAAATTATAGATGCAAAATGGACAAAAAAAATACAACCGAATATACAGCCTCGTTAATGGACCGTTAATTTATCTAACGCATCTTCGCATCTACCAGCTTCCCCGGGGGAGGATAGTTTCAAAGCGAGAGGGAACTATTCGAATAATTTGTTACTCTATAATGTATACGCCTTCGAGAGACGTTAAGTACGCGCGATAAGCTAACTATATGAAATTTCGAACCCGTAATTTGGTAAGCCTACGTTTAAACGTTAAGAAAGCTTTGCGACGAACAAGGAAACGCTATTTTTGTGGGATTTAAAGTGTGAAAGAAGATTTGGAGGTGTTTTTAAAACGATGGGAAAAAAGCGCGGATATAGGTCGTGAAAAAACGTAGAACATAATGAACGAAACGTGAAAAGAAATTAAAAAATTTCATTTCGCCAGAAAAAACATCGAGTGGAAGAATGATGTGAAAAATGGGAAACTTTATCCCTCGATATTGTTTTTCAATAATTCAAAAAAATTTCACCAAGACCATTTTTCTTTGTCGGATGTTTATCGCTTCGTTGCTTAATCGAAGCTTTGAAATTTCGGTAATGAAAAATTTCATCTGAAGAATTGATGATCGGTTTGGTGTTTTGGGAGATTATCGGGTTCGATGTCTCGTCGAAATATTAATTATTTGTTATAAAGTTCAAGAAGAGTTTAGTTTTACAGTGTTTTGTGAGTTTGTGCGTGTAAAACGGGCTTAGAAAATTGAAACCAGTTCGTGGCCGCCACCCGGTGCTCGTTGAAATCTTTTTCTATTTATTGTTATTATGGTAGTCGCCTAGTGTTATAAGGTTTTGATTTCCCCATCTGTGGTTTTTCAAGCTAGTTGCACCTGCTATGTTGGTATTCACCTTCGTTTATGTGGCCTGATTCTAGCGCCCGGATGCTTCTCGTAAACGTGTGTAGATTTAACGTATTATACCATGACAATCTTTCTTTCATCTCATTGTAAATACCTATTAATGTTTCAATACTAATCACTTTTAGGTGTTTAAATAAGAAAATGATTGATTTTATGTTTAACACGAAGGGATGGTTTTTTTTGCTATTGGAAAAAAAAACCGAAGCGTGAAATAGGAAAAAAGTCAGTTCACTTTTTAACCGTGAGCTTGGAACACGGAGATTTCTCATTAATTCATCGAGTCGAGAAATCTTATCAAGTAGCATTCCTCGACGCTTTAAGCATTTCGTAAAAGGTGTCGGTCATTTATAAACGACGTCGTGAAACGAAAGATCCAAAAGACATCTTGAAATTCTCATTAGTAAAATGACTCTACGTGGAAATTTTCCAATACATGTATCGAATTTCCACCTTTGAGAGTTTGCTAAATTCTTGTATATCGAATTGTTGTTTTGATGGTTTGCCATGAAATTTACTCTTTGGTCGTTAACGAGCTCCACCTATTTTGAAATTTATCCAAGGTTGTGGTTTAGTTCGATGGGACAAGATTGTAGTTTTGGAATTTCGGAAAGTTGTAGCTTTAGAGAGAAGTTTGGTGATGGAAAAATGGTGGGAATTTGGGAATTTTATGTCTGGGGTACTTGAAGTCTAATGTAGATGAAAGAAAGTTCGTGGACAATAAATTTGAATAAATATATAATTCAAGACATTTTTCCAGCCTAATGATTTCAGTAAAGGTGATATATCCAATTGGATCATATTGTGATTCATATCTTATCTGTTACTCTCGATTGGAATATTTTTTATAAATTTTTAAAATTGATGGGTAGTCAAGTCTATCAATTTTTTGACGTTTTATGATAAGAAAATTTGAAAAAGAAGAAGGAAAGTCATCCAACAGGTATTTTTATTCAATTATTTGAAAAAAAAATTAATTACTCAATTACTCGATCTACCCCTACTTCCTTGAGGGCCTCGAATCATACATTCTTGCTATATTTTATTTACAAGAATTTCCAAAGGCAGTCAGCGGATGCTGAAAGTTGTACGCGAAAATCTTCTCATTTTTCGTTAATCCAGTCAAATTAAAAACCTGGACTGGCCGGAAGCATGAAGAATCGTCCAAGGCGGCTCATTCGAGCGGACGCGACGGTTAACAAGCATTCCACCGGTGCTTAATCTCGTATTGACAACTACGCCGGTATTCTGGCAAAAAAAACTCAGTCTTTCCACCTGTTCGTACGATTCGATCATCACGTACGGCGATCGTACAATAAAGAACTCGTTAAAGTCTATACATCACAATGGAGTTGTCAACGGTGGCGTTATCGGAATGCTAAACAGACACAAAAAACAAGGGTGACTTGGAGTATCGCGTACATACGCCGAACAAACGGTCTGGAATCGCATAAAACTAGTTTACCATGTTGACTCGGCGTACACGTATAATAACCTTTTTATACAACATATCAGCCCAGATAGTATCTAAATCTAAACGGGCAACCGAGTAATCTAAACCAGAAGCGCAGTTTAAAATATGAGAGAGATGCTTGAAAAATCTCGTGATTCGTAGTCGGAATTATTTCTTGAAGAAGCACGCAGGTAAAGGAGTCGCGTGGAGCCACGAGTCATCTCGGGAACCGGTACGACGGCGAACAGGTTCTTTAACGAAACGCCTTCGGCTTTTAACAACATATCTAAGTCGATTAATAAATCTTCAAATCGAACGAGTTCTATTTGCCTGCAGACCGATGCGTATTACACGCTTGCGAACAATTGCGAAGATGTGGAATATTGAAGAAGTACGGTGTACTATTGGAGAGAAATTGCAGTCCGAGGTGATGGATTTTTTTCAGGTGTGATGCTTTTTGATGGAAAATAGATAGATAGATAGATAGATAGATTTATTGTTTACTGTTATAAATGGATCAGCGCAAAAAGCGCTGTACACGCTGGACAGTCTACAATATTTGAACAATTATTATAACTAACTTTATATTAAAGAATATCTTGGGCTAATCTTGGACGTAGACGTCGATAGGTAGTAGGTTGAGTTAAGGAAACTAACTCCTCAATTTCGTGCATATGTTCTAAGCTATTTTGAGTTAACGTGCGTAGGTGTTCTTCTAGTGATGGTAGTTCAAGCTCTTTTCGTAATTGAAGATTTCTAATGAACCATGGTGCTTTGAGGATAATACGTAGTAGTTTATTTTGAAATGTTTCTAGTTTTTTGATGTTGGTTTTTGAAGTTCCAAGCCATGCAATACATCCATAGGTGAGAATAGGTCGTAGCAGAGCTGTGTATATTAGTTTACAGCAGTGGAGATTTAGATTGGTTTTTGATGGAAAATGAAATTGGGGAAGTTTTTACGAAAAATGTCGAAAATTTGAAAAAATACGAAAAAAAAAAGCGCCACAAAAAAGCGTCATGCCTTTGTCATGGTAACGTGTCATGGTCATAGATCCTCTCCGACACTGTTTCATTATGTGTCTTCGTTCTTTGCATTTATAGCAGATTTTCTCCACCGTCAATATCGCTTTTGGCTTTTTTCCTTCTGCCAGTGGAGCTGTAGCTTTTTGCAGTAAAATGTTTTTGAATTCCGCAACTATTAATGAGTGACAATTTAGTTGAATTAATGGATGTAGTGAAAAAGTAGTAATTTTAAAAGTATGTTACGAAATTAGGGTAAAATTGAAGTTTCACACTGATCATTGTATCTAAATAACTTTTCGCATTGATACTTTGTTGAATCCGTAATGGTTTAACTTGACAACATGTCATTGTTATGATAACGTGTCAATGACGTGTCATCTTCATTCACTCCTCATAGTTCTGGTCCACCTTCCCCCTTCAGCAATCCGACGTCGCCCATGTGGAGTCAGCAACCTTCACCCATGAGCAATTCTCCTTCAGCACCATTAGTTATTCCAAATCACTCACTCTCCACGCTCAATACATTTGTTCCAGCATTCCCTCATCCTAATTTCAATACGTTGTACACCCCTACTGCTTCTCAATTCATGAACATTTCCCAATCATCCAGTACTCCTCACTTCAACATAAGCGAACATGCCCAAACGTTTGCTGATTCATAAATCACGTAATAATTGTTATAGTAGATGTAATTCCTTGACTATTTGATATAATATAGAATAAATGAATAATTATATAACAGTGATTTATGTATTGCTTTACCTGCACGTGGGGAGCGAGTACTTTAATTAAAGCTTGACACACTTCAATAATAATCACCGATAATGACTGTGGTAATATTCGCCAAACATTGCAGGTCCTCATAGCTCTCGCCACTAGCCAAAAAACGGAGAGTAACAACAAATCGCTCTTTTGCTGAGATGGCTTTCCTCATTACTGTATCTTGTTTAAATACAATGGGGCAATAAGATTTAATAAAAAGTTGAAGTCGACATTAATAATAATAATAACCTTTATTCGCTCATGGTTTCATCAACAAAATAATATATATAATTAATTACTGAATATAAATAATTACTAAACATATAGAACATATAGAAACTCATGAGCTACAGCCCAGATTCTGGGCAAAGGTCTCACTCAGTCTGCACCATTCTGTCCTTTCCCTCGCCACTCTTTCATATAATCTATTCCTGATGAATCCGGATATAGCATCGCTCCACCTCGTTTTTTGCCTGTCTTTTTTCCTCTGTGTACCTAGGAACCACTCTGTAATTCTTTTAGTCCATCTATCGTCTTTAAGCCCCGAAACGTGACCTGCCCAATTCCAAATTCCACTTCTCACTTCCCGGACTACTTCACGATTTTTCCTCAATTTTTCCTTTATTTTCTTTATTTGTACCTTGTCCCTTAGTTTAATTCTCAAAATTGCTCTTTCCATTCGGTTTTGTGTAATTCTTAATTTATTTTCGATTTTTGAAGAGAGGGTCCAAGTTTGAGATCCGTACATAATTACAGGCAAGACACAACTATTGAAAATAGAACTTTTATGAGCTAGTTTAAAATTACCTTTTAGAACCCGCTTTAATGCCCAAAATTTTTTCCAACCCAGTACAGTCCTTCTGTTGACTTCTTTTTCAGTTCTTTTTTCAATGGAAATGAGTTGTCCCAGGTACACAGTTATGATTGCGGTGATATTCGCGAAACATATTGCAGGTCCTCATAGCTCTGGCCACTAGCCTTGCTGAGATGGCTTTCCTCATTACTGTATCTTGTTTAGATATAATTGGGGCAATAAGATTTAATAAAAAGTTGAAGTCGACATTGCTCATTCTCAAAAAGTTTTCCACCTTCCCCGACCACGTTGCTCGACTTTTAAATAAAGTTATTGACCACCACCTCCTTGTCCTCCTCTGCCTCAATTGTCGCCTTTCCCGACAGCACTCCGCCAAAATTATGGTCGTAGCAACGTCGTCATCGGATGAAGAGTCACTCATTTCATAAAAAATTAACTCAAGAGCACGTCTTCACCATGAATCAATCAACACAAAACTGAAGTCACTGTTGTCTCGTCACTTCTGGTACTTTTGAAAGTTGTCTCGTCACTTCTCGTACTTTTGAAAGTTGTCTCGCGTTTCATCGTCTGTACCCGGCTTAACAATTTTGTTTCAACATTTTTTTTTCAAAATTATCCCCGGTTACGTTAAAGACATAAAATTACGATATTTTTACATACTTGTGCTTTTAAATATGGAAATTGAGAATTTTTGAGGAGTCTTGTATGTGAGGTGAACATTTCAGAAAGGCATTATGGTTGAATTTTACATATCGCTAGATATTCGTTCATGTTAGTTGTATAAACAAAGCTAATTTAGTTCATCAACGTCCGCAACTGGATTGCCGAGGATATTGATAAAATGGAAGTTGGCCGCGTTTAAAATACTCTGAAATATTATACGTAAACACGATAACCGTAAACATTCTCGTTTTCGTGTATTTACTCAAGATTATATCGTAAACATAGTTCTCATTAACATAGATTTCGACGTACGAACCACGACGTTAGGTCCACGTCAAAGCGTATTGAAAATTCGGTCGAGTAAATTTGCACCATCCGTTGGTCGGTTTTTAAAAATATCGCATATGGCGTCATTTTCGAGCTGCGGTGAAACGTCGTAAAATATGGGGTGGCGTTTTAGACTGAAATTAATCGATTTTAATGAACGAGCCGATTGGTAAAACCGCCACCGAAACCCTCAGTCTACTGCATTATTTACAAATGTCTTATTCGACCATCTCGAAATTCTACAACCTTTTACCTTTCGCCGGCCGTGTAATAAGCGATAAATGTAATTACGCCGAAACCGTCCAATTAAATCGGCGCATATTTCCTTATTGTGAAGCTCCCGATACAGAGTCGAATTAAATATTGCGGCTAAATACCGCCAACCTATTTCGACCGAAACCGACACGAAACGATGAAATATTTAGCTAATCTGTATACAAGAAATATTAATCTACGTTAGTATTTATTCTTCGTATGTGTATATCGTATCGTTGCTCGTTTATAGTCACCGTGCGGTAGGGGCGTTTTTTTTTCCATAAAAATAACCCGGGGCTTGTTTCGGGCTTCCAGAAACAAAACAAGCGATCGTTTACGCTCCGGTTTTCTCCTTCAATGAATCCGGGAGTCGTTTGAGCCATTAATACAGACTCGGTTATCATTTTTTCCCTTACAGGTGCTTTGAACTTTCATTTTATCTGTGATAGTTTTCGTAAGTAGGGCGAATTCTCGACGTTTTCCTTGTGTTATCGAAACTGGAATTGAGAGGTGATTTGTACGTAAATAACCTTGTATATGGCGTCGTTGAGATAAGTGACAGATGGTTTGTGAATCGTGATCGATATGATTAAATCAGGAAAAATGTTATTTTAATTATACCCGGTGGCTTGTCGTGTTATGAGTTATTTACGAGATAATAAATGATCGCTGAATAGAGTCTAATGCCTCCTTTGCCATTTCAAAGTCATGTATTGTCCGTCCGAAATAAGTTCGCCGGAGTTGTTACGTATATTGGATGATTTATCTGCTTTATTTATCTTTATCTATGTTTAAGCGAGTTTATATTTTTGATGATTAGGTGACCATAACTGGTTTTGTAAAGGTACCATCAAGGTGCTACTAAAAAGTAAAAGTTTTGATATTTTGGCATTTCTTTACATTATTCGGAAAAGTTGATTTCACAGCGATTGTTTTCAATAGCGTAAAATAACGTCACCGATAACATATGTGACCGCGTCCGACAAAAGGTACTTAGTGTGTCAAAAAATGGGTTTTGACTTAAGAGTGGATTCTGGTACCTAAAAGTATGTAGAATAACATGAAATCAATGAGATTTGCGAGAAAAATTTTTTTTCACTATAAAAACGTAAAAAATTGACAAAAGAAATTTGAAAAAAACATCAAAAAGTTGAAAATAATAACTTTGCTCATCTCTTGAAAAAATTGTCTGCTTGCAACAGCAAGATTTTCGGGTATGAACTTATTGCATCCGTTGGAACAACAAGGCTGAGCATCTTTTCCATACATACATTCGATTCTAATAGTTTCTTCCAAGTCTTCTTCTGATTCCTCTATTTCGATTACATCATTATCTATAAAACTTTGATGCATTGCGAAACTTTAAACACGTTTTTCTCGAAACTATGTTTTCGCACACTAAGTCCCTTTTGTCGGACGCGGTCACATATAGTGATAGTGATATTTTATTTTGCCGTAATGAGAGAACAAAATGTATGTAGTGCACAATAGCACAAAACAACCAATCAACAATATAAATTATAAATTAAGTAAGTAAGTAAGTAACGTTTGTGCACTGCGCACAGAAAAACAAAAAAGAAAAATCCACAAATTTAGATTCCAAATTAACCTCCCCTCCCTTTTAGAAAAAGAAAAAAGAACCAAATCAAAACAAAAACTAATTTTGGCCAACAGAAAACAGAATCCAGAATAACACTGTAGAATAACACTGTACAACCAGCTAACTCCAGCGACCACCCAACACTATCCCCGCTCCACCAAATATCTCCTAACCGCAGCCGGGAAGGAGCTCCTCCCAACCAAAGCCCTGATCTGGGTCGGCAGAGAGTTAAACTCACCCGCAGTTCGAAAGACAGCCTGACGCACGGAAGACGGCCTAACCCAAAGCCGAGATCCCGCCATGGGACTCCGAGAATCACCCGCTGCAATACACCCAAACCTACTCCAGTATCTACCAACAAAGCACACGACCACAAGTGAGAACAACTCGTCTAGGGAGAGAACCCCCAACCTAGAATAGACATCGGCAGCATGAGTCCTCCGTGGGGCACCTCCCACACGCCGGACAGCACGATTCATCATAACTCGAATGCCATCCAAATGCTGCCGAGCCGCACCTCCCCAAACGACAATACCATACCTAACAATTGGCTCAATTATAGCAAGATAAATGCGCCTCAGATGTCTAGGCCCAAACTGCCCACTCAAATAATAGAGGAGATAGTTAAGTGAGGACAGTCTACCGCGCAAATAGGACGTGTGGTTCTCCCAAGTCAATTTGGAATCAATAATAACACCGAGGTATTTAATTTGGTGAACTTGTTCAAACGCTACACATTTACACCCCCCATCAGAAAAACAGCCAGAGCCGGAGTGCAGGAAGATTCTCCCCTCCACCCACGTATTGTTTTTGTAGCCATAGCATACGACTTTAGATTTATTGATATTGGGAACAAGCCGAAGTAACCTCAAATGCTTGGCGATCTTTACCAAGTCGCAATTTATGTTAGCCGATAGTAGTAGTAGTAGTAAATATATTTGTTGCAATCTGTTACATTGTAACATTTAGCTTCGCGGGAATTGAGGATTTTCAACCTCTACAAATTAAAACTAAGTAAATCTAGATTTTAGGTCACTTATATAGAGCTCATCGTCAATCAGATTGAATAATATTCCTTTACCACACACGACTGATGTAGGATATCTTGGATTACACTTCGACAAACGCATGACATGGAAAAAACATGTATCAACAAAGAGAATTCAACTTGATTTGAAACTAAAACAACTCTACTGGCTTATTGGACCTCGTTCAAGATTAAGTCTACAAAACAAACTGCTGATTTATAAAATTATGCTCAAACATATAAGAATCAACAAGAGATCAGAAGCTAGACTAAGTTTTATTACGAAAAAGAATGAATAAGTAAACAATACTAAAGTGGCTTAAAGCGGCCAAATATTACTACATACAAGCGGCCAAATATTACTACATACTTTCCCTCTTTAAAGAGAAAAACGAACATTTTTAAACGAAGATTCGAAATTATCATTAAGAATATAAGCTGGTTTTAACCTATCGAGGGTCACCAATGTAAGAATCAACAAGAGATCAGAAGCTAGACTAAGTTTTATTACGAAAAAGAATGAATAAGTAAACAATACTAAAGTGGCTTAAAGCGGCCAAATATTACTACAAACCCATCTGGACCTACGGTTGTCCCATTTGGGGAACAACAAGTACTTCAAATATCGAAATCTTAGAAAGATTCCAGTCCAAAGTACTTCGTAAAATAACAAACGCTCCCTGGTTCATTCGAAACGAAATTGGCCCCGTGTTGGAAGACATTATCCCTACGTGGCACCCCTAAAATAATTCAGACTGGACTTCTTAATTGATCTGCATTTATGGTCAGTAACCTAAAACCGTAAATAATTAAATCAAGTCATACAACACGACGCAAGCTTAGCCCACGTGCTAGAGGACATCGTTCCCACGAGACACCCCTAAAGTAATAGAGGATGGCCGTCCAGCCATTCGGCGTTCTTGGTTAGAGAGTTGTGTGGTGGATACGTATTATTCATAAAGGCGTCCCATTGCCGAATACGCAAACCATGAAGGCACGTATATATCACGTTTCCCAGCCCCCGATTTTTTTGAACTTTACCTTTCTTCTTGCGTTTCGGTAACTTTGTGTCAAGTTCTTCCATTTCGCGGACAGTTCCTCTGGAGTGGCTGGTGGGAATGCCAAAGCCAGCTCTCTGAACGCATCCGCTCGTTTAACCTTGTTTTTCTTGGCTAAATTGTTTGGATCCCAAATTTCTGGTTTCCCTCTCATTACTTCAATAAATTCCAGTAACAAAACTTCGGTCCACTCCATATTTGACAAGAAAAAATAACTTGGAGAAACTGAGCATGTAGTTCAAACTCAACGTACAAACAAATTTCAGACTTTTAACGACCGATTCGCGAATAGCGTATGCAAACGGACGCATATTATTGGCATACGAATTTTTTTTTCATGATTCGTCTTCGTAAATCTCAAAAACCAAAATTTTAGTTGCCCAAATTGACTTTTCAAGCCGTTCTGGAGCCTCCAGCGCGATTTTCATTTTTCTCCAGGAATTTCGAAATGCTCCAGAAGGTATGCATTTGAGATTGGGCAGCTAAAAACTTGGTTCTCTCTTATTCCCAACGTACCGAACCGACTTAACTACATTTTCGGAAAATTCCAGCCGGACACCTCGAGTAGGTTTTCCTGGACATTTTTTTCATAGCAAACAGCAAAGCATTACGAATTGAAAAAAAATCCGTTTTTCATCCACGCATATCGGGATCGACTGAAAAATGTTATTACCCCTAATTCGAACCCGCTGAATCCGAAAATCGCATCGGCAAGCCATTTTGGAGCATTTTGAATTCCTGGAGAAAAATGGAAATCGCGCTGGAGGCTCCAGAACGGCTCG
>QBDW01006572.1:0-10084 GCA_003261595.1 Maconellicoccus hirsutus
TAATTTAAAAAAAAAGTCACTTTGAGCAAATATTGAACAATTTTAAACAATTTTACAACGTTTTGACACTTTTGTTTAATTTTAACGAGTTTTGATGCAATTTTGATCAATTCTAAGCTATTTCAACAACATTTCAACTGCTTTTATGGAACTTTGAGTAAATATTGAATAATTTTAAGCAATTTAAAAAAGAGTATGAAATTTTTCAGCAGTTTTAAAGCGTTTTAACTATTTTTATGCAACTTTAAGCAAATCTCGAACAATTTTAAACAATTTTAACAAGATTTTGACAACTTTGCTTGATTTTAAACAACATTGTTGCGAATCCTTCGCTGCTTAACATTGCCATATTCATCTTAAAATTGAGTTTGCGCGAGTTAATTCGTGTTCCGTTGGTTCAATGTACGAAAGAAATGTTCACTTCATCTTTACCTCTCCCTTCATGAAAAACATTCCTAAAGTATATCACAATTCCAGTCATTGGAATATTAATAAACTCAAAACGCGACTAGATTTCAAAAAAAAATCCTCAGTATTAGTAATTTTCACCACTTGATGACACCTGCATGAAAGATTTCACGATGAATATGCCTTCGGGTTATACCCCCCCCCCCTCTTGCACTTACAATCCTAATCGATGCAAAATTTCCCGCGACTTCGGCACGATAGATCGAAGTTATCGAACTTTCACAGACTCGATCACGACATCCCCGAGGTACAAGCCGTTCACACGTTGTAACTTCGCTGAAAACGAAATATCCTCCGAGGAAAAAACTTATTAAATGAAATAAAGGAGATTTTCTGCGATACATGTGGTCTCGTCGCATCACAACGTTGTCGATTACCTTGAACAATCATCCACAAAGAGAACCCGATACAATGAGATTTTCTATGCATATAATAAACGAA
Source organism: Maconellicoccus hirsutus (assembly GCA_003261595.1). NCBI lineage: Eukaryota > Metazoa > Arthropoda > Insecta > Hemiptera > Pseudococcidae > Maconellicoccus > Maconellicoccus hirsutus. Next base: position 910 of record QBDW01006572.1, read on the forward strand.
AAAAAAAATCCAAACTGTATAGTTTAAAACAATTCATTGACAATAGCCATTGGTCGATCATTTCGTCTTCGCTCGTTAATTGCGAATTAAAAAAAAATTGAAAAAAAAACACTAATTGAATTTTTCCAACTACGAGTATCTTGACCACAGCCAAAATTACATGACAATTGAAAAATAATTCTTAATTACTTCGAACACCAACGTCTCCGGTTATAATTGACGTATTAAACCTCGTTATTTATAAAACGTCGAAATTTGTTCATAAATTTTCATATCTCCATATCGTTTTCCTGCTCGTTTAATTAATAGTCTCGACTATGAAAAGCATTATTAGTGAGAAATTTCCGTAGTGTTATCTATTTCTATACACGGCGCACAGTAGGACATTTAGTATACTTGATCCAGCGCGCCAAAATTCGAAAAATCGACTTTTTCAACTCGAAAAAAATCGCAAATCTTCAAATTATTTATAACAAAGTTACCAATAATACATGTACAAGCTTCTAATGCCCTTTGAGATGTATTGGGTTCGATATTAAAGAAGTCCAGATAAATTATCGGGTATTTTCCGTAATATTTTTTCACAATATCCTTCTCCGCAATTATATTTAAATAACGTTCGTTGAGTGTTGGAACAGGACTCGAAAAAAAGCCTGTAATTCTCAGCCAATCATCTGATGATATTTTAATTATCGTCATCATTTGTTATGATGAATTATTATATTAAAATTGCCTATTTCTCATCAGACGATCGAAATTTAAAGAAAATTGAAATTAATGTGGTAATAAAGAATTTTTTCCTCAAAAACGGTAAAAGGGGGAGGGTTGAAATTCTGGTATGTGGTAGACCATTACGCATGGTCTATACACAAAAATCGACAACCTCCCACCACCGTTTTACCCCCACCAAAATACCTTCCTTAACTTGTTTCTTACGGCCCCGCTGAGTGAAAATTTTGAGCCTTCGGTGGTACATGTCTAGGTGACCTATTTACTCCCAAATAATATAAATATATTTTTCTAAATTATTACTCAGCAGAATCATGGTGAAAAACCGACTTTTTCAACTCGAGAAAAATTGCTGCCTTTTGAGACGTATTGACTTTGACGTTAAATATATCCAGATAAATTACGGGGTATCCCAACCTTAGAAACTTCATCAGGACATCAGCATTGACAGTCTTGCCAAATCGTCGAGGAGCTGTCACTAGCAGTGGTCCGTTCGAAGTATGATCTGTCGATCGTTCTTGATACTATACCGCCATAAGTACGTGCGTCATCCATTACGACGTCGTTCTAGTACGATCGTTCATACTGTACGATCGTTCAAGTACGCGCTATCATATTAAAAAATAAATTATTTAAATAAATTATCCTATAAAAAAAATTATTAAAAAAATTATGAATAAAATAAATATAAATAACAAATTAAATTTATCCAAATAAAAATAAAAATCTAAATCTAAATAATTAAAATTAATTAAAGTAAATTTAATCAATTTTTTTAGAAATAGTGGAAAAGTAATTTTTCTCTTATTTCTACTATTTTTTTATACCTTATACGAGTAAGACGTAGGGGAAATTATCGACCGGAGTGGATGGGAGGTGATAACTTAAAAATTGTAAATCCATAAACAAAATCTTGGACTTTTTGTCTTACAAATAACCTAAATGGGAGAGAATGATGTGGACTAGGGACTGAGCCGAGGATAAGATTGAAATGAATGTTGTAATTTTCGTGGGAAATGGGGAGAAGCAAGTTTTCTCAAACAGTTTCTTCTTTCCTTAGCTTTTCAAGTACTCGAGATATCAAAAAAATTACAAGACGCTAGTTCCAAGGACGAAGCCCAAAAAATAAGCGTGTTGTGATTTTTAGGGTGGAGAATAAGGGAAAAAAATGCCAATATGAAACAATAGGTATAGCAAATATTCAGAACGTCGTAATTTGTAAAGCAATGAGGTAAAAGTGAATGCAACTAACGCAGAACGCTATAAAATCATTTTCAATTATTGGCATTTCAAATTTTTTAATTGATGTTTTGAAAAAAAAAACCTTTTAAGAATGCAAACATTCACTAACCAAGATTTAAAAACAAATTTTCAAAAAATTGAAAATAAAATAAAAATTGAAAGATTTATTTACAATGTTATTTTGAAACACCTTTTCTAAATAACACCTCCAAAAATTGCCTCAAGCCTCAGTTGCTGTATATGGCGAAAATTAAAAAAAAAATGAAATTGTATTATCACAAAATTCAGTTTTTTGTACATGCCATCCGATGTCAGAGTTCTTCGCATGAAGCGCAAAAACCGAGTAAGTTTTTTTTCGTGTAAAAAATAATTACCCAACGACATATTTTAATTACAAAATGTTGCAGGTTCGCTGAACGAGTCTGTGGAACACAAAACGTCAGCAACATTTCTTAACAACGATGCCAGGATTTCACATACAACCATATCATCGACAAACGTACAACGAAAGTCAACTAATTTTATAATTTCCATTGGTAGTAGTATCTTTTAGCATGAAAGCACCAAACCGAAGGTACCTAATTTCATGAATTCGATTAGCATTAGTGTTTCTTGGCATTAATTAATTGTATATAATATTTTACTAGCGATTACTCAGATTACTAGTTGCGCGTTGTTTGCATAGGAATGCACAAGGTTGGCATCCACTCCGAAACAATACCAGCATGCACCAACCAGAGAAGCGAAATCAAACGATGTACGTAAAACCATATTAATTATAATTATTGACAATTCAATTATCAAAAATCTTCTTATTCTTAATTGATTGTTTCCACAGAAAATGTATAACATTCCAATATCTCAAAGTAACTTCGAAGTCATAAGGCAGATTCATTTTTGGACAAAACTTTCGAGTCCTGTTCCTCCTGTTCCATTTAAATATATGTAATTGCGGGAAATATTAGTAACGCTTAAGATTGGATGATGTTGAAAAAGAAATTTTTTTGTTTATTATTTTTGTAATTCTGTATTAATCTTATAATTACATCTGTAAACTTCAGAGGTGAAATAATAAAAAATAAAAAATAAAAATAAATAAACTCGAAAACCGCTGGAAAATTTTTGTTAAAACTTTCAACTGAAAAAAAATTTATTATTAATTTAAAAAAACAAAAAACGACATTACTATAAAAATATTAAAAATTTCGGAAAAAAACAACTAAAAATGATAAAATATATTCAAAAAATAAAAATGAATAAGGAACCTAGAAAAACGATGAAAAATGTACAAAAAACTTACAATAACTTAAAAAATTAATGGAAATTGGAGTCTTAGTCAACAATACGTATAACTATTTTTTTTATACTTTTGACATAATTTTAATGTTTTTCTAGGAAGGATTCATCATTCTTAGGGTACTTCATCATTTTCTGTTATTTTTTTACGATTTCCAATCAAGGTAGAATTCATAAATTTATAGCAATTTTTGTCCTCTTGTCGTCTTTTTATAAGATATTTCATCGTTATGTTTTACAATTTTTTGAATAATTGGTATTTTTTTTTCAACTCGATATTTTTTCTTAAAACAACTCATGAGCATTTTTCACTATTTTTTAATCTTTTTTTCACGTTTTTCAGGTAATTTTGTTTTCTTTTTTTTAAATTAATTCATTAATTTATAACAAACACTTTTAGATATCTTTTTGTACTTTTAAACGATACTTTATCGTATTTTGTGGTTTTTTCACAATTTTCGATGTCGAACAATAATTTCTTTTCAATTTGATGCCCCTTCAACATTTTTGAGTGTTTTTCACCTTTTTTTTTTGGGGGGGGGGAGTTAATTTTCATTTTCATATGTTTATTTACTTAAATTCTACGCGTTCCAACTTCCATACCAATTTTTGTTTTGAAATGTTGATTTTTTTCATTCTTCCTCCCTTCCACTGAAGAGGGGAAGAAGTTAGCTCAAAATGAACACCAGATTTGAATTCTACGCGTTCCAAAACTCCTCAAAACTTCAATAAAACAATTTTAGCGCGCTGCCTCATCTAAATGTCCTACTGTGCAACGTCGCGTCGCTTTTTTCTCCTCAAGGATAGGTGCTTCTGAACGCCGAATGTAGCACTTCGGAAGCCGATCGGTTATAATTGATGGCGTCGAGATGATACATTCGAAATTCGCCGCTGTTCTGTACGCTTGCCAGATTTTTTCATTTAAAATTCAAGATCAAGATCTATTGTGTGGTTTACAAACGACTAGACAATTCTTTGGCGTGAATTGTAAAACGAAAACAAACATGTAGCGAGTGTTTCAGAGATATTTCATCGCGTATTTGCATATGAAGATTAGCTATCTTGATGTATGGCCGAACAGCTGGTCAAATAATTTTCGTGGAAATTGTCCCATCTCGATGTGGATAAATTTCGCCAATTCAGGCATATTTCCCTTTACCCCTCTTACTCTTCCAAACCAATAACAAAACGTTTTGGAAGTCGAGAAATAGCAAAAGATGAACAGTTGGTCGAAAAATATACAAATCTGTTCAAAATTTAGCCACACAGAGTCCGGTCCATTAATCATGGTGCATCGGCCTTAGACGCAGATTTTCCCATCAATGGAAAAAATTGATGAAAATGGATAAAAACAAAATTAGAAGCCATCTCCAGCTTTCGATCGCCCCTTAGGGAGGCGTGAGCCCAATTACAGCGACTTTAAAGTTAATGCCTACTTTAGCGAATTTTCAACCAAATGGTTTGAAATTTTTGTTATAAGGGGGAGTGCTGTCTACTTGAATGACATATTTTTTAGAAATTTTCTACCCTTTTAACCTCCTTTAACGAGTTTTAAAATCCCAATCGATGTCCCACCCCCTCAAAAAACCTTGACGGTGAAAAAAATGTATTATACATATCGACAGAAACTTGTTGTATATGGCGAAAATTAAAAAAAAAAAAAAAAAGAAATAAGAATTTTTGGAGCTGGGGTACGTACTGAAAAACCCCCCTAAAAGAACTTTTAGGCGCTATTTTTACTGTTAAATCGAAGGATTAATTTTTTTTTTCTTTAAAACATTTTTAATGTGTTCAAAAGATGAAGAACGAGACAAAATTTCATATGAAATGCATCGAAAAAAATCGATATTTTCGCTTTAAAAAATATTAAAAAATTACGAACGAATGCCCGTCAAGTTGATACCGACCACCGCGTACTAGCGGAAGATCTACGCTCACGCGCCACAACCGCGTCAACTCAAAAAAACCGGGTGCTCACAAAATTTTGAAAAATTATAAAATTTAGATTACACATATAGAAGAGTATTTTTTTTAAGTTCATTATCTTGTCATTTTTATTCCAAAAGTGGAGAATTTTCATCATGTTATATTCGAATCGATTTTTGAATGAATCGTTCGCGAACGATTTTCTAGGAATACTTGTTTTTACAATTTTTTAGGTCATATTTTAAAATAAAAATGAGAAAAAAATCGTAAAATTTTCAATAAATTCGCATTTGTAGATTATAATTAAAAATAACAAAAATTGAAATTTTTTAGCGAAAAAAATTCAAAAAATAATTGCTTGACTTTCCACGAAGAAAAATTGAAATTTTTTGGAGTAGCCAACAATATGGAGAAACAGTATGGAAACTAATCAATATAAAAATTTTCACTTTTTATTCACATTGAGGGACACCGTGAGGGCTCAAAGAATTAGAATCAAAATTTTCAATTTATGATTAATTTAGGATCATAGAATACAAATTCGAGGTCAGCTATGATTTATTTCGTTTTTCCTTGCAAAAGCGCTTTATTCAAAACTTGAAAATCGGAAGTTTTCGATAAAAAAATCATAAAATCGTAAAAATAACCTCAAATTTGAGTTCAGAGCATCAAATTACCTCGATTTAGACATCAAGCTCGTTTATTTTAAGTGAATTTACGAAAATCAAATGAAATAGTCAAGTATATTTAATTTATAGAAAAAAATTCATTAAATTCGAAATTCGATATTTTTTAATTTATACTTCTCCCCCTTCTTTCACTCCCTCCCCCCACTCTTCTGGAAAAATTTGCATAAATTGGTTGGAAAAATACAATGAAGTAAAGTTATGCGTGAAAGGTCAACAAAACTCCAGAGTATCAGGTTCGAAAAATTTTCAAAAATTCACGAAGGTTTCTCTTGCATTTTGACTGGTAGGTAAGGTAACCTCTTAGAATGACAAAATTCCGAAATAAAAATCACAAAGATGCGAATTTTTCGCGAATACTATGTTTACGCGACCTGCAATTTCACTGCTTGACATTTCGCACGCAGATACCAAATTTTAAAAGGAGGAGCGAACAGTTCGATGACTCCGAGACACAAGCAGACAAATTAAAACGATTTGTTGCAATTTCCAAAAACAATACATCATCGAATACGACTACCCAGAAAAAACTACGTGAAGCATACAACGAGCTGATAAAATTTTATAATTACGACGCGTGAAATTTTTCATTCTTTCTCATGCGTTGCTGACCGTCTAATGTGTAATTAGCAAACCCCTTCAATTTCTTCAACACTTGGTTAATTTAATACGTCCTCTATTTTAAATCATATTTTGACCAATAACATCACACGCTCATTACCCAAATATACAAGACGAAATCAAATTACCAATTAAGCTAATTACTCATCACTTGATAAAAACCACGGAAAAGCATAGAACTGCAATAAACCCAGCAATAAAATTCGACTCATTGCTATACGAACACATACGACGATTTCGAAAATTACTCTCGATAAAAAAAATGAAAACAACGAATTTCCAAAATGCCTGAAAAAGCCTTCGCACGAGTTCGTAATATTCGCCTCATTAATACGCGAATGAGAGCGAGCCGAGATACCGAATAATTATCTACACATTCGTAACGTTAAAGTAGGAAATTACGAATTCAAATGGTTTTGTACTTTTTCACCTACTCGAAGCCTACATTATCTATACATTGTTTGCTTATTTCGTAATCCGTAGATTTGCCGCTGTGTTTTTTTCAACGCCAAAGAGTCAAGACTTCAAGAGTCTTGTGATTGTTTAAGCATGGTGTTTAGGCGAATATCTGAACGATGTTGATTTATTGTTTGGTTAATTAATAAACGAATATTTTAACGTTGCACTTACTTGATCGACGACGATCGTAGATGAGCAGCGGTTGATTGCCAGAAAAATAAGGATTCCGAAATGTAACGCTTTCATTTGGCACGAAGATGAAATTAACGCCGGGTTTTTCATGACGCACCCGGGTTTAAAAGGGAAGACGAACCTGTAAAATTGAAAAAAAGTGAAAATTAATACAAAAAAATCTTGAAAATTTGATGGAAATACGAAACAAAAATTTCAAGGAGAATTTTGCTCAATCGACTTCTAAAATGTTATCGTAAGCACCAAAAATTCGAAGAATTGAAGAGTAAAATGAGACTTTGTTGTGGGGGGGGGAGAAGGAGGGGATGACATACAACAGTAATTTTTTTTTACTTCTTACAGGACGTAAAAGTGTCCAAATTTTGTTCAAGTTTCTCTTCTCCGCCACATTTTAATTAATACAATTTAATATCACGTTGAGAACCCCTGTAATAAAGCAAATTCCAAGAACCACTGATCAAAATTTAAAAGAATTTGATAAACGCAACCATCAATGAGAATTACAGTTTTTTCAAATTTTTATGATTTTTCAAAAAACTTTATAACAGTAATAAAGACAGGCAGGGAGGGAGGGGGAGGGGAGGGAGGAAGGGAAGGTGGAATCTTTATACAACGTCTTAACTTCGTCAAATTGAGCACGTGATCTCGATGTAAGATTTTCATGAATTTTTCCCACTTTCACCTCATTTTGCCTTTTTTTTGAGTATCAAGTATACAGAATCTAAAATTGCTTAGGTCGAAAAGTACCAAAGAGACCGGGGGGGGAGGAGGTAACAACAAAATTTTGAAATTCTGGAGGTATATTTTTTATTAAAAAAATTCAATGTAGAGCTTTTTAGGGGAGAGGGAGACTTGAATTTTTTAATGGAATAAAAGTCGATTTATTCGAAAAAAATCGGAAAACGAGGAAAATAAAAGAAATGTTTTGGATGCGCCATTTTATTATGAAAATTTGTGTACAATTTATATAATTATTTTCTTTTTATCAACACTTATTGCAAAATTATTAAAAACGAAAATGTTGCTTGAAGGGAAAATTATAACTCAAAAATGGAGGAAAAATGTTCATAAATGAACATAAAAAATCCAAAAATGTGAAAAAAATATTAGAAAAAAAGTTTAAAAATAAACTTCCTTAAAATAGGTTAAAAATTTTCATGCTTTTTAAAATTTTTCAAAATGAATCATTTACGTTGAAATTTTATGCACATTTTTCAACCAAAATTGCACGTTTTTTCTTCAAATTTTCATTCTTTATTCCATTTTATGATTTGATTTGAAAAAAATTAAAGAAAAACGATATTATCCAAGTGTGCCCCAAATTTGTTAATTTCGAAGCGAAAAAAAAACTCTAATACGCGTGAAATTTGAGACTTTTTTGAACCCAATTCAGTGTTACCAAAAAATATTAGTTTTTCCAAAAAATTAATAAAATCAATTTATGTATGTCCCAAGCCATGTAGGTATCCACGGCAACGAAGAAGTCGATAATCTCGCCAATATTGCTGAAACTCCTTCCAACATTTACTTTCCGATTACTAATGATGTTAAAAATCTCCTTCACCAACACCAATTTAACTCCTGGCAAACCTTTTGGAATACCAAAATTCACAACAAACTCTTTTTACATAAAAAATCCGTTAATCCTTGGCTAAATCTCTCGCTCCTCGACCGTTCTGACGAAGTCATCATCACCCGTCTCCGAATCGGACATGCCAAAATTACTCATAGTTATTTATACCAACGATCCCCCAAACCCACATGCCAATTTTGTAACGTCGAACCAGTATCAACTCATCACCTCCTCTTCCTTTGTCCTAACCTCATCCATCATAGAAATAGTTTAGGTATTTCCGGTCCATCAATTCCTGATTCACTACCTCAGATGAAAAATATCATTTCACTCATCAAACGACTTAAATTATACAACCAGATTTAAACCCTCACTCACTCCTCCCATTCCTACTCCCCTGTCCGAATCCTTCATCACTGGGCGTAATAATCTTGGCAATTAAAAACGCCCA
>QBDW01006573.1:0-14037 GCA_003261595.1 Maconellicoccus hirsutus
CCTGTATGTAGTCCAAAAATTTTTGACCCCCTCGTAGAATGCGTCTCACATGAGAAGTATAAAACCGGTGGATTTTTTTCGCTATCACCCCCCAATCAAAAATAAAAGGTACCGTGCAGGACTTCTGAGACACACTGTATTTCTTTGCATGATTACAGTACAAGTAATGTAATTTTTCCTTAAAATTGAGCGGATTTATTTTTTTAATTTCTTGAGGTATACTTTTCAGTTTTTTGATTTTTTTCCAAAGTTTTTCATTTACGCATTTTTTAAAATTTTTATTTTTTTTTACCGCCAACAAATTTTGCAGCTCTGAAGTATAATCCCCTCAGCAGCCCCCCCCTCTTGCGAATATAAATGAAGTTGAAATAAAAACGCTCAACGCAACAAACGAGGAAAAAAGTAACGTTTTTAAAATAATGAAACAAAATATGGGGTCATTCCGTATCAAATCAGCAAAAAGTTGAATGAGGGTCGTATTTTTTATTTGCATTGAGGTCATCAAACGATACTGAAAAACGCAAAACACGAAGTAGCAATGATTTGAAATTTTCCTAGGATTTAATTTTTTTACTCATTTATAAAATTAAAAAAAATAAAAATATATTAGAAAATTTTCGATTATTAAAAAAAATAATTATTTAAAAATGAGTGCATTTTTTTAATTTTTATTTGGGGGAGGGGGGGTTGTATCAGTTTAAAAAAACTTTTTTATTTTTTTAAAATTCAATGAAGGAGTAAAAAAAATAATATTTTATTTTGAATGTTAAATTAATATCGATTTTTTTTCCAGTTTTGCATTAGATTATAATTCAACGATTAAATTAAAAAAAAAAAATTAAAATTCATGTTTAAACATTAATTTTTTTTGATAGTTTTCTTTTAATTTTCTTGCAATAATTGATCGAACAAAAGTGTTCGAATCAAGTTATAACAAAAGTACAGTTTTTTCACTGTTTGATTTCCAAATTTTGTAATAAATTAAAAATAATTCAAAAAACCAATTTTTTTTAAATTTGTGAAAAAATTTCTGTATTTACTGCATTTTATTGCTGTCAAATGAACTGATTTTCCTTATTTTAGTATTTTATAACAAATGAGTGGGAACTTGGGTAGCGGTGAAAATATCCAAAACGAATGAAGTAAAATTTTTTCAAATTTTTTTATACCATTTCACCGGAAGAAAATCGATTTTCAAAATTTCCCAATAATTTTAGGGAGGGAGTGGGGGTAAAATGCGAGCAAAAAAATCAGAAAAAAAATTTCCAAGTTTTGCGATTTTTATTGAGTAAAAATTGGGAAAATTCGGCTTCCTATCGCATCCTTTAGGCTGACGATTTCGCTCTAGTTTACCGAATATCAATTAGGATAAGTAAGTTTTATAAATAAAAAATTTCCTCGGTTAGCGAATGGTTACGCGTAGTCATTTTTTTTTTTTGGAAAAAAAACACCACGTAGAAATTTCATTTCCTTTTTGTAAAGTCAGAAAAAATATTCCCGACACGTAAACTAGGTATGGTACGAATTTGAAAAAGAATTATCGATATTGTAACTTATTCGCGAGTGTAATTTGAATATAGAAAACACAAAAAATACATTCGACGTACATTTTCATCAAAACGATAAAATTATCATAGACCGGAAGTAGTTCGGAATTCGAGAAAATTTCCAAATTGACGTATCATCGGAGCGTCGCAACAGCGAAGGCGGAAGAAAAGGGTAACGTTCTTGAAATATACGAATATTGTGAAATGGTGTGTAACGAAACGTTTATGTACTGATTCTGGCTTATACTCTTCGGTATATATGGAAATAAAAATAGCATGAATGAATTAAAAAACGTTCTTTATATCGTAGCCAAGTTTTGCCATTCATAACGAGCCTTCCTTAACTCTCGCTTATTCGTCATCTAAATCGCCGAGCGATTTTTTTTTATTCTCATTAAAAAGAACGTTTCTTAAATTAGCCCGAAATGTGTGTTAATAATTGTTGACACGCGGTTTTCTTTCTGAATTAAGTTCTAAGATTGAAGCTGTGACGGGGTTTCACGTGTTTGAGAAATTTATCGGTGTTTTTTCGTTTATCGCGTGGAAACGTTTTGACGAAATGTTGGTTGGAGTTTTTATCGAGGGTTGAATATTTCAGCGTCTCGATCTCAGAAAAAGCCCAGCAATATGCTCTTTGGTTTAAAAAATTTGTCAAAAAATCAGAAAAGTCATACTGTGATATTTTGTTTTTGAAAATACGCCATTTCCAATGGATAAACCCTTCAGGAAGGGACTTGTCAAAAGCACGGTGACTTAGCTCATGTGGAAAATTCGTATTCGCGATATTTGTATACAGGGAAATTCGAATACGAATAATTGTTTAATAAATTGACTGGCGACCGATTTCATCGATTCTTCTACAACAAGAAATACCAAACGATCTCGAAATTCGACGTTTACACAAGTTGCGATTCGAGGAAAATACGATTCGCAAACATGTCGTAATCAAAACGAGCGCTAAAAAAGCCTGCATTGAATTTGTTACTTATACAAATAAATAAACTGTAATCGTAAAACGTTTATGGGAACAAACAATGAAATATTTAAAATAGAACTTTTTCTTTTTATATGCAATCAACATCGAAAAGAAGTTATGTTTGTAGCAAGCAATTATTTTTTTTAAATCCGCCAATTAAAAAAAAGAATACTACGTAACGTCGAAGTTATATGGTAGAATAATTTGCAATTTTATATCGGCTAAAAAAGACTAATCCGTTCAATTTTACGTTTGGTAAACACGAAGTGAACGTCTGGTCGTTAATGCTCTTTAAATCGAACGCTCTTCGTTGAATTTTGAAAAAGTTACGCGTACCTGAAAAAAATCTCGTTTCGCGGCCGTGTAATTGGAAAATTACAAATGTATAGGAATTGCGATTTCTCGCTGCTTGCGTGTCTTTGCGACATGCGACCGAAAACAGTGGAAAGGATCGAATTAAAATACATCCTCGAGAGATTTCTCACCGAGTAGAAAAAAATTCGCGAAGTTACCGAGTTTGGAAATCTGAATTTTGTCAAATATTTGTGATTTTTGGCACGTATCGAGCACGTGCAAACGTGTACGTTTTTTCTTCCACAAACGTTGTCCAAATATTTACATTTATCAACTTATCATATTCCAAGGTAATTATATTCGAAAAGGAGCAATGTTCTAGATTTGACTGATTTTTGGAATACGTCCCAAGCGCGTAGCTCGTCAAAAACGCGGCGTAAAAAATGCCACATATATAAAACTCGAATTATATGAAAATTATGATCTTCGCGGTCATACGGATACGGTATTTAATGACGATGCCAGCTATATGACAGTTCGTTATATGCCCGGAAATGAATGATAGGATATTTCCTTATTTTTTCACGCTCGTGAGTGCGCACCGGTTCGAGACTTAAAATAAATTCGAAATGTTTTTATCGTATGGTAGCGTTTCACGTTGGGATACGTTAAATCTTTACCTATAATTGAGTTGCGTAACGACATCGAGTGTGTAGTAATTTAATTCAGTTCGTTGTATTGAAATAGCAGTAGGAATATGGGATGTACTTGAAAATCATTAAAAATGGTAATTTATGCGCATAAACAAAATTTCAGCCCTTTGCTCTCACTTTTTGATTAGAAAAAAATTCCTGATTGAAAAAAGGAATTTTTTCTCAGAAATTGGTAAGAGTAAGAAGCTGAAATTTTGGTATGCTACGGACCACTGTCCACTACAATAAATCCAGAAATGAGCAATTACACGTAATTAACAAATAATTTACTGGTAATTGCGGGTAATGTGCTTCTGATGTACAAATTGCGAGTAGTTTGCAGGTAATAACTAGTAAATTACTGGTAAATACAGGTAATTACGAGTAAATTACGGTTAAATACAGGTAATTACAAGCAAATTACAAGTAAAGATAGGTAATTACAAGTAAACTACCGGTAAATACAGGTAATTACGAGTAAATTACCGGTAAATACGGGTAATTACGAGTAAATTACCGGTAAATACAGGTAATTACGAGTAAATTACCGGTAAATACGGGTAATTACGAGTAAATTACCGGTAAATACAGGTAATTACGAGTAAATTACCGGTAAATACGGGTAATTACGAGTAAATTACCGGTAAATACAGGTAATTACGAGTAAATTACCGGTAAATACGGGTAATTACGAGTAAATTACCGGTAAATACAGGTAATTACGAGTAAATTACCGGTAAATACGGGTAATTACGAGTAAATTACCGGTAAATACAGGTAATTACGAGTAAATTACCGGTAAATACGGGTAATTACGAGTAAATTACCGGTAAATACAGGTAATTACGAGTAAATTACTGGTAAATACAGGTAATTACTAGTAAATTACTGGTAAATACAGGTAATTACGAATCAATTACTGGTAAATACAGGTAATTATGGGTAAGTTATCGGTAAATACAGGTAATTATGGGTAAGTTACTAAAGATAGGTAATTACGGGTAAATTACGAGTAAGTACAAGTGAATTAGAGGTAATTACCAGTAGTTTACTGGTAATTGACTGGTAAATAAGGTAATTACTTGTAATTTACTGGTAAACGAAGGTAATTATTGGTGATTTATCAGTAAATACAGGTGACGATTGGTAATTTATAAGTGAATATAGGTAATTTGAAAAATTATTTTTTCTGAATTTTCAATTTTCCATATCTTTTTAAATTTTTGAAATTGGGCAAAAGCTGTAGGTTGAAAGTCGATGGTAGGTAGTCAATTTTCAGGGGTAAATTTTCCGAGCAGGATTCTTTTTATTTGTGATGTTCATAGTTCATCGATTCGATTAATACATAATATTATAATTAACGTGTACAACGATCTTGGCGATTCCGATAATCGATTTATTACACGTATAAATCGAACAATATCGTTTCTGCAACTCGACGGGCACGCGAATTATTTCGAGTAAACTTCTCAGACGCGACGGTGTACACGATTCAATCAGCATACTCGCGTATACCGAAACTCGGCTGGAGCTATTGTGAATTCGTTGTATGTTGTCGTTTTCCATTACGTAATAAATCTGGTAAAATAAGTTTTCCAATTAGAGTTAGTGAAAGAGTCGTATATATACATACAGACTGTGCATTATCGCGGTGTCACACGAGCAAACCAAAAATTAACGCGCGTATAAAGATGACGACGAAGAAAGTGAAGCGCATAGAAGGAATATTTTCGAACGCATTATCCCACATGTATATGCCTTTTAATTGAAAAACTTTCAAACCGATAAATTTCCATGCTAATGTTTTACATATACATTTTCCAAACTCGTCAACGCAGAGTCTCGCTATACCCTTCGGGTTGCTATCGAGAGAGAGAGAGAGAGAGAGAAAAAAAAAAGAAAATTCCGTACTTGTTATTCGTCCATGAATTTTTTCCTACATTCGAGAAAATTCCTCGACGTTGAAAAGCGAAGTCGATAAAAAACCGGCACGTATGCGCTGTTCGACCAACACAGATAAGAAAAACTAAACTAATTAATATGGAAATTAGTTATTTTAATTTTCAATAGTATTATTTAAATAATAATAGAATGGAAGTAAGCTTGGTACTATTTGAAAAAAAAGCCCGAGTTTCCAGCCTATCTCGTGCTGGTGGAAACCACGCCGTAGTAATTAGATATTTGCAATTCATCTGGAAGTTGAAATTGTTCCAGAGAAGTTCGCTTCTAGGATAATTTTGTTAAACTTGTCAATTGTGGGGAAGTTATCAAGTCTTCGGATGTAATTATTGCAAGATGTTTGAATTTTTCGATGGGAGTTTTG
This sequence comes from Maconellicoccus hirsutus, assembly GCA_003261595.1. Classification (NCBI taxonomy): domain Eukaryota; kingdom Metazoa; phylum Arthropoda; class Insecta; order Hemiptera; family Pseudococcidae; genus Maconellicoccus; species Maconellicoccus hirsutus. The sequence goes on from QBDW01006573.1 coordinate 5,833, forward strand.
ATTTTTGCGTGTGCCTCGGTCGTGATGTCTGTATTGGATGTGTTTTCCTCGTGGGAATTATATTTTCTGAGGAATTTTCCGCGATAATTTTAATCGTGGTTCCGTTGAGAAATGCTTATTTAAGTGATAGATTATGAGAAGAAATTTTTGAATAGTTCGATTAAAATGATAAATATTTCAAAATCTTATAAATTTTTTTGAAAATTCATCATTCTCAACCCCTCTTTCTTCCCAGACAAACTGTATACTTCTATTTAGTTTAGCAACTGAGCTATAATTATTCAGAAATGGGGAACAAAAGTGGAAAATGATTCTTTTTGAAAGAGTGTATTACTGCTCCTGCAATCCAAAGGTTAGACAAACACTCATACATGGACTCAGTTTATGTTGCATTGGTGAATGGAAGGCCTTACTTTTACCCTGAAATACCCTGTATATTTTTTCAAGAGGGATGGTGGAGCCTTTACTGAAAAAAAATTGCGCGTGTCTGAATGATTTGTGTTGTCGGCCATTTTTAATTTATATCAAGCCAAGGACCTTTCGAAAGGATGGAACTTGGGCAGCTTATAGGAAAGTTGACTCGATTGTGAGACGTTTTGCAGGTGAAGTGTGAAACGATGGTTTATCAGTAGAATAGATTGGTAAAAAAGAGAAGGTCTTTAATTAACGATTGAATCATCGTCTTGTACATTATAAAGTAACGCAATTGAACATCTATATTGCGGCGGTAAATGTTTCAGCGAGTTAATAAAGGCGAATTAAGAACATCTCCCGGTGTGAAGTGGTACACAGGCAAAGCTAATGGGCCATAGTGTAACCTCTCTTATTAATTACGCGAAAGACGAGAGTAAAAAGACGGACGAATATAGGATACGGAGCGCGAACGAAAGAGGGAAGAGGGTGAAATCGGGCATCGTAGGAGTTGGGTTGGTTTCTGGGTGAAACTAGTATGGAAAGACAGTTAATTGGAAGTGTGCTGCTTGTTGATAGGACTGAGGGCTTATTAACAGGCCGGTATTGTTCGCTTCGATATACAAGGGGGATCGTAACCTTCGGGTGAACCGAAGCAGGGTGTCGACCCCCTTTTGGGTTTCCGAAACAAGATATGGCGACAGTGGCGGTACTCCGGCAGTTTACACGCGGTGGAGGGTTTCATTGTTATTAAAACAAGATCCGGTGGTTGAGGGGGAAGCGCATTTATCTTATGCGCCCGATTGTGGGAAGACGTCTTGAAATGGTGGAATATTTAGCGAGTAAATTTTAACTCGGTGTAAATTTCAATTTAATATTTCTCGCCGCTGTATCGCGGCTATTAATTAAAATCATTGAATGGAGTTTGGCTTTTATGATGTGGCCGTATGGTAAGGTGTTTCAGTTTGTCGTAAATAACGCAATCACCGCCTGCGATGACGTTATTGAATTTATGGTGGATGTTTGCAAATTAACGATAAGATTTTTAAGTCGTGGGTTTTTTTACTCAGGAATATCGCGGGTGTTACTTTTTCTCGTTGGGTCGCGTTGTGTAGTCGCGATTATACGAAATGAGCTGGTGTAAATGAATTCCAGCAGATATGGCTTGTTTGGAAATATTCGCTAAATTCCATCGCGCGATAACCGCATCGATAGTTTTGATATATCCGGCGTTGAATTATTAAAAGACGAAAATTCTCACTATAGCACTATATTCTATTGAGAGAATCGCGAATATTTTCCATTACTCGCGTGTTTCCAAATTTGTGTATCTTCGGAGATGAATTCGCCATGTGGTGTTTGTATTTTAATTTTTAAATTAATGAAACATTTCATTTTTATTTTCGCTTTGTCGTTTCTTCGCGTAAGAAAAAGTGAAAATTTGAAAAAAATATAGAAAATAGAAATAAAAAATAAAATGATAAATCACAATAGCTGACGAGTTGGTGGAAAAGTTCCACGTGAGGAATGATAAAAAATGACGTTTCTGGTGGATTTATTTTCTATGACAATGGTTTTTTATAATTGTAACTTGACGTATAATGTTGTCAGCTAAAATTTAGGAACACTGAATACGAAATTTTCCGCTGCGCTTAATGTAAAATATTGTAATACGTCGTTTTTTGTTCCTTTAAATTTTACCAAAATTTTACGTAAAATTTTCAAGCAAGGTGAGTTCTATGGTAACGAAATTATGTATTTGATTCTTCGATAAATTCGAGTAGAACGTTGATTAAAGAGTTTGTTTGTGGTGAAAAATCAAAATAATCAAGGGTCCGTATTTTAGTTCCGTCACCATGAAATTGATCGTTTTATTCGGTTTTTTTGGAATTTTGGGTTGCGGCGTGTCATCAGTGGGGTCCTTGTCGCCTGTTGAAAGCGTGGTCGTACCTGGTATACTTTTGTTAGCTTTGTTATCGCGTCTTCTAGCTGTTATATCGCCTCCTCCTTTGAATGAAACTTTCATCAAATTGGCCAAACATTTTGAATTCCGAGCTAAACAAGAGGTAAAGTTTATTTTGATTTTTTACGTTTTTTTCATCATTGTGGTCGTGATTTTCCATTTAAATGATATCGAAAGTTATTGTAGTGAAGTGATAATTGGACATAAAAAACAAAAAATATTGAAATTCTTTGAAATACGAAATTGATTTATTTTTTAAATTCAGAAGTCATAGTCGTAGGGTTGAAAAGGAAGCTGGTTTGGGTTAGAAAATCCTTTTGTTAGCCATTTTATTCGAATTTACTTTCTTTTCTCATGTTTATATTAAATTTGGAATATTGGTGAAAAATTCGGTTTTTGTAATTACCTGTTTTATTGATAAATTTTAAAAGTTATTGAAATTTTTTGTAAATTTTTCCACATCAATTTTGGAATTTAATCGTCGATTTATCCATAAATCACGAATAATTTCAAAGTGTATTTAGCTTTTGAAAGATTTTTTTTTAACGGCAGTACAATTTTATTCCTGTAGAGAATTTCAATTTTTGCTACGCCAAGTTGAATGTATTATTTATATCTGCAAAACTATTTCGTTCGATTGATTTTGATTTTAGGCAACATCAGGGTTCCTTTTGTGATGTTGAAAATGGCCATATTCATTTGAATGCAATTTTAAATGCCATTATGATCGATAGTTTAAAATAAATCCTTCAAGTATTTAAATTATCAAGTTACCTTAAATTAACGTATATGAATAAATTAAGTAAGTATATTTATTATTTGCAAAATAACACACGGATTTTTTAATGTATTTTTTTTATTTTCCATTGTTTTTTTAAAATGATTTTATTCATTCGCGTTTGACTTAGTTTCTTGAAAATTTTTCAATTTTTTCAATTTTTTTTTTCAATTTTCCAGTTACTTTGAAAAATACGAAAGGATTTCTTCGTATTGAAATTATTACGTCAAACTATAGTTGTACGATATTACATAATTATTATCGCAGATGTCATTTTTATTAACAAAAAAAAAGTGAATGATGACATGAAAAACCTAGTAAATCATTACAGCAGACAAGACAAGTTGTTGAAGGAGTTCCACGTAACGAGGAATAAAAAATAGTATTTTTCGTAGTATTATTTTTATGACAATTACATGATTCCACTCGTAAGTTAACATCTGCTGTTGTCAGTTCAAATGTGGCAACAAATGCTGATGGAATTTTTTTCCCTTGGTAAATGTGTAATTGTAATAAAAAGCGTAAATTTTTTTGAATTCCAATTATATTAAATTATTCGAAGCTAGATTTCGTTGAAAATCATTGAAATTTTATTATCGGTAAGTAAACGACGCGACGTGATTGCTGAAAAAACAAAAGCACCTTGTCGTGACGAAATTAAACGGTGTTTCGATTTCGGATTCATTTTTTAGCTCTGAGAACATGAAATTATTCGTGATATGCGTCATATTTGGAATCCTGGGATGTGGTGTGTCATCAGTGTGGTGCTTAGGTCCTTTAGAAACCTTGGTTGTTTCGTATTTCAATGTCACTGCAACTATATCTTTCGCTTTGGCTGCGTATTTACCGCCTCCGTTTAAAGAGTTTTTTACAGAAATTGGTAAAAGTTTGCAGGGACGAGAATACCAAGAGGTAAATTTTTTTCTGTTATTTGCTATAATATGGAATCTCTCATTTCTGTTTCAAAAGAAAGAAAATTTTCATTCGGGGATTCAACAATTTTAAGCTGCGTTGAAGTGAATTTTATACCTTTCGGAGCAAAGTAGTGAAATAACGACGAAATTTGAAATGATACGAAAAAATACTCGATACAAAAAATATTCCTTTTTAAATTTCCAACGACTTTTATTCCAAGTTTTTTTCTCTCAAGTCGCCCCAAGCTTCACGAAAACGCCCCAACTGAGTTTTTTTTTGCGATGTTAACAAAGCGGCGAAAATATGGTGAAATTTGAGGACATACGAAGAAATAATTCTTACAAAAATCGTTCCTTATTAATTTGCAGAATCTTTCGTCGCGAAAATTTTTTACTCAAGTCATCACAAATCTCACCAAAGCGCCGCATGTATTTCATGTAATAAATGGTGGCTTGCCAGTTGCCATTTTCAATGCATGCGATGAAATTTTATATTCGACAGATGTGGAGGGGCAGGGGAAAAAAAGATTACATAAAATTCTGAGTCTTCGTAGGGGATAATTTCCACCTCCAAGTTTCGTTTTAGTTTTTAATTTATTATTCAAAATTACTTTAATTTTGATTGTAGGAAGGCGAACATGTTCTTTGAATATAAATGGAGCATCTTGAGGAATACGATGGAAAAATGGATTGCATGTATTATTTATTGTTTAATCATCAGCCTTCATATAATATCGACTGAGTTTTGTCAAGTATAAAATATCGGTAAAATTTTCCAAAATACAGAATTTATCGCCAAAAAACTAAGCACTTGGAGTAATATTTCTATAGTATACGTAGACTCATGCAAACAAACTCGCGCTCTCAGAGGATACACAAATCTCGACCGCATGATACGAGGATTTTTTCACAAGTCAATACGGTTTTGAAATATGTTTCCGACTTTTCCTAGAAACATAACCGAAACGATGTAAATCTATTGATATATCCTTCATTTCGGCGAAATATCCATCCGTGTAACTAATTAGTGGAATTATACAAATGTGGTTTCGACAGCCTTAAGAGTTCGAAATTTTTACACGCTCGACCAGGAAATTTTGTGAAAACAAACCACCGGCGGATTTTGTTAATTAAAAGCGTTTTCCAAATTCAAAAGTAAAACCCTCAGATTACATTTCTAAGCTCGGAAATGTTTCCAATATAAATAAGCTTTATGTTATACAGACCCGAAGGATTAATGTTTACGGTAGTTTATATGGTCGTCTGTGCGACCACCAGGTTTATGACAAATTTTGTCCAATATAAGCGATTCTTATTTAACGTGGGATACGTGACCTCGTTATGGAGGATTTTATACTTTCGTTGTACAGATTGTTTGAAATTTATTTGAAGCTTTTACTTGGTAATTTACGTTTTAATTGTGATGGTTTATGGCGAATCGTTGTGCATAGATGAGAGTATTTAAGATTGTAATCGCCTTATCAAACGGTCTGGTTGCGCTTTTTAATCTCGCCGCAAATTCGTTGTAATTAAGGATGTTGTTAGCGTTGCTTCGAAACTTCGGAAATGGACGTGGTGCGTTTGTCGAGAGCGTAATCGTTGTTCTGGTGTCCCACAAATATTAGGCGAAGTATTTAATTTGTCGATCAACGTCAATTTTCGTCTCAGGAGGTTGACCTTTGACCTCGTGTTTGGTTTGGGGCTTATCGAGAATTGTCATTTTTAATTGATGCGGTGATGATTGAAATTGAAATGAGTATTGCTACGGATAAATTTGTCTGAAAATTTGAATAAATTTTTTTTGCGTTACAGAAACGAATCTCGAATCGTCACAACGAAAATTCCCTCCTGAAAACTTTCACAGAATGAGCGGATTTTTTCCCGAGCATTTTTGATACGCGATTCTATAAATTTCTTTCGAGGGAGGGGGAGGGATATGAGGATATTCATTTACTCAGACACCGCAGAGTCAAACTTGACACCTTGAAAATCACCAGCAAATGAAATTATTTTATTACAGAATTTCGACATGGCCAAAAAGTTTTGGTGGTGGAGCTTTTTCAGGGACAATAAGAGAACCTCTTCGGTGAAACGGCTCCAATGTGAACGGGAGTTGGAATTTCGGAAAGAGCGTGTCAAAAAACCTTTGAAACTAAAATTTTGTCTGCACAAGTTCACTTCTCAATTTTTGACGAATTATTGTAAATTGAAAATTACAAAATTTCCATCGAAAATAAAATACAAGAAATCGATTTAATTGGAAAAGACCGTTGAAAATTGTGCAAAATATTTTTTTCCCCTTAATTTGTACCCGCCTAAACCGAAATTTGCATACCCGAACAGTTTTGGAGCACCCAGAGCGATTTCCATTTTCTCCAGAAATTTCAAGATGCTCCAGAAGCGGTCTGTATGAAATTCGGCTGCTACATATTTGGTTTGCTCTTATTCTCGATCCCGTCAATTGAATTTACCCCATTTTCGATTAATTCCAGCCAACTTCGGTCAATTTATTTTGGACGGACAATAACCTCACCCACCACAGAAGTTTTATTTAGGATAAATAATTTGAAATTTAACTCAGTCTTTCGGGTGATACTTTTTTAACACGGTAATTACAAGTAATTTACTGGTAATTTACCGGTAAATAAAGGAATTACTGGTAATTTACCGGTAAATACAGGTAATTACGAGTATGTTATGAAAAATACAAGTAATTACAAGTAAGTTACCAGTAAATACTGGTTATTACGCGTAATTTACCAGTAAATACAGGTAATAACTGACAATTTACCGGTAATTAAGGTAATTACTGATAATTTATTGGTAAATACAGGTAATTACTGGCAATTTACCGGCACATAAGGTAATTACTGGTAATTTACTGGTAAATTCCGGTAATTACGAGTAAGTTATAAGTAAATACAGGTTATTACGAGTAATTTACCAGTGAATACAGGTAATTACTGATAATTTACAGGTAAATGTAGTTAATTTGAAAAAGTAGATTTTCTTTATTGACATTTTTTTCATATCTTCTTGAATTTTTGTGATAAGGCAAAGTAGTAGTACATGGGCCACTTTGGAACACTTTCCGAGTCTCGGAATAACTACCCGTTAGCCGCCGCGAGAAAATCGTGCCTCTCGGGCTTCGTTGTCTGAAAGTGTCCGTGATGAGAGACCTATCACCCTGTTCACCCCTCCTTACCCAATCGAGCGCGCTGCCTCGCATCTGGCAATGTCGCCTCCTAATGCACGTTGTCCATTCGCGTATCTACCGAGATGGTACTATTTAATTACTTATAAGTACGGAAATCAGTGAAATTACCTATTTACATAATTATCGCGAAATTACATCAATTATCACTTCATCGTAATTGTTTTCTTTACTGCTACGCGAGTTACTACAAATATAATTCTTCGACGTGTCTATTCGAATAAAGCAATCGATATCTGAATATCTGATATTTCGGAGCTATTTCATGAATACTTGAACATATCGCATTTGGTAAATAGCTGCACAGGGATATATTTCACGTTGGACGCGAGCAAAACAATCGAGAGGGTTAAATTGGTAAACTTTGGCACTTTGATGTTACCCCGTAAAATCTTGCACGAAAGGGTGAAAAAACGGAGAGAAAAAGTATAAAAAATATGTACCATTATAAAGATGGAAAAAAATTAGATATACGGAAGCACTTTTGTGAATTAGAGTGAACGAAGATGGAAAAAGAACGTCGATAATTCGACGGTTATAAAGTTAGCACTTTGATTAGGCAATTTCATCAACGTAAAGTGAGCAGTTGCTTAGTCATCGTATTTTCTCCGACGCTTCTTGCACATTTATCCCATGAAGCGACGAACTACGGGGTATGCAAAAAAATATACGACGTTATTAAATACTCCGACAAAGAAAGTAAACTTATATACGAGTTTAGTAAAAAAAAATTACTAATAACGAGTTTCATAAGCGCAATTTCCTTCAATAAAGGACGCGAGAGCGTTTTTTGAATTAACCGACGAGTATAGTGTTGATAGCGAAAAAAAAATTCTCGCTGCAATTATACCATGATAAAAGTAATGAAAAGAATTGGTCGAAAGGGAGCGAAAAAAGGAGCTCGTTCTCTTGCTTTTTTTTTTTT
>QBDW01006578.1:0-12666 GCA_003261595.1 Maconellicoccus hirsutus
AGATTGACCAACGCTAACTAGTAACCCGCGTCAGATGGTATTATTCGTTGAATACAAGAATTGAACTGCAGTGTTCTCGAATACTTCGTATCCACATTCGAATACATCATGCACAATTTCAATTAGTTAGAAAAATATTTACCTTCATCGTCCTCGTCGTCACTTTCGACGGCTTTAAGACGTTTCGCTTTTTTGCGTTCCAAGTCCGTTAATTCCTCTTCATCCTATAATGCGTCGATTTAATACATATAACACCACAATGAAGTAATAAGGAAACGAATTTAAAAAAAAACGATTTTATTACCTCACTCTCAACCGCCTCAGCGTCTAAGAAATCCATGGCTCCAAACACAACTCAATAAATTTTATTTAAATCAAAATTAAAACTGAAAAATAAAACGATCAAGAAAAAACAAATGAAGAGAAAGCTACAGGGGCGCTATTCTTGAGAAAAAAATTATACGTGAATTCCGTGAACGCGGTGAGGGTGAATTGCATGCAGAATTCTCTATTCTTGAAGATATGATTCGCAGATTGCTGTTGTTGCCATTGTCGAGAAGAACACTACCCGCCGTGAGGGGAGGGGTGACAGACACTCGTCACGTACCCGCAGATAGGCACGAACGGCCCTACCTACTTCTCGACTTAAAGAGAATCGCCGTCATCAACTAGCGCTCCTAGCGCCAGGCAGTGGAACTTGTAGGTACCTGGAAAGGAACTGGTGTCTGTGACGAGCCTAGTGCTCTCACAGACCTTAACCGTTATAAATTTAAACACGAATTAATTACGAAAGAAACGATTTATTTACATACACGAATTAATTACGAAAGAAACGATTTACGAATGAAAGAAGAGAATGATGACTTAAGACGGTGAAAGATCGCGGCGACTGGTCCTCGGCAGCGGCTTCTCCCATCGCTCAGGCGCTTTCCTTCTCCGCACCTGCACAGAAAGAATTCCACCTATTAGTGTCAAAAGGTGGAACTGAGCCCGAGGGCCGAAGATTAGCTTAATCTAGCTAACTAGGTGAGGCGTCGGAGGAGGAAAGCTCGCTGAAAGTGACGCCGACTTTTCGCGGAAGTCGAACGTCGCGTAGTATTACGTTAGTGTTATAGTTAAAGATCTAACTTACTGACCTTTTCCCTTTTGCTACCTTCCTCCGGCGTCTCCATCGTAAATAATTACGTAGTAAATAATTAAATTATTACACGAAACCAAAATAATTGTTACGCGAAATTAGAATTGTCATCAATCATACGACATAAACAAATCATACGCACAACAACAATGTTTCGAATGCCGGTTTTGGCATTTTGCCTGTGCACGCTTTGGTCTTGTTGGCTTTGTCACTCGGATTCGTAGCCAGCCAACAAGACGAACGTGATCCCAGTTTTTTAAGTCACGTCCTCGTCACGGGTAGTAACGTGACGTCTCGAATTTATTCGACACAGGAATCTTTTACGTATCCCCTCCCGTAGTTAATAATTTACCACGTGAACAAACATATGATTATCTTTCCATATGTCAGTGAAAACAGAAATCAACTTCTCATTATTAATTTAATTTGTAGAAACAAAAACAACAATAACAAAACATTTTTGAATTTCTAATAAAAATAAAAATATTTTAATAATCGCAATATAGTCTTTAAATGACCTATTGAAAAATATGAATAATAAATTTTTTAGCTGTCAATCTGTAATAGATTTTTTTACATTTGCTAGAGATAATCTTTTTTTTCCACCCAAAATGCGATTACCTCGATGAAAAAATTTCTAAAAAAAAATTCTTTCGCCTCATACTCTTAAAAAACAAAAGTTCAGCAACAGTTTTCCATCAATTACGCATAAGTAATTCTATCAATGTCATATTTCGTGAAAAACACAACTCATCAGTCTTACTTGAAAGCCTACTCGCCTATAAGAGTCATCAATAAAAGTAAACCTTCGTATTCGCAAAAATTTGATTCGTTAACCAAATATTGCATCAGACAAAAATTTAGACAAAAACATAAAATTATATTTTGATAAATTATTCAAAAACCAACTAAAAATAAAAAAAATATACATTGGTAATAATCGATTTTAAATTAAATGAAGATTTAACGTGAGGCAGTAAGAATCAAAAATAAATTCCATAATATTAAAAAAAATCGTAACGTTTTTATACATAGTACTATTTACACGTGTAATTCAAAAAAAAAAAAACTTAATATAATTCATTCCGTATAATATAAATAATAAAAATCTCACCATGTGTTCTACTAAAATTTCGGACGAATTGTGAAAACTTTCGAAAATGTTGCAGCATTTAAAATATCAAAAAAAAACTATTATCATCAAAAAAGGTAACTTTATGATCCCGGAATCGTATTACATTATAAAAATTGCTAAATAATACTTTTTACAAACGAATTTCTCAAGACTGAATTATACATCGAAATAAACAATAACCAATAAGATCAACTATTTGTGAAACTGAGATCATCACTTGCATTTCATAAACACTTGATAGGTAATTTAACATGCAAGTTGTGCAACGTAAGAAATAATTTCTCCTAGTTTCAGGAAAAACAAAAAGACAGTCTCAAATATAGAGTTTATCAAAATGATTTGCCAAGGTGTGCATTTTCAAGACTTATTTGTAAGTTGCTTGATCATGGTAACGAATTATTTCTGAAATACCAAACTGGTATCCCATAAGATTAGTATCAATTTGAAATATTTATTATACAGATCTTAAACAATTAAAAAATAATTTGAAATAATTTCAACGAATGGAACTTTAAACAACTAGTATATACATTAAGACTACGTGGACAACTTGAATATTTTTCTTTTATTACAACCAATATACTTGACAGATTTTTTATTTTCGTAACCTTTTTTCTTTTTCGCAAAAGCTTCTCGGATTAGTCTATTTTCATAAAGAGGATCAATCCGCCAATATCCGCCCTTGCGAGATAATTCATTAGGAAGTGGTAAACGTGGAACATGGTAAAAGTGTGGATTTAGCGATAAGTTATGCCGGATGCTGTTTTTCCATCCTTTTTCATCAGTTTCTCTATGGGAAAAAAATTAATTACATACTGAAGCAGATAAAAATAAAATAAAAATTAGAATTGACATATTACCTATAAAATTTGTAATTATCAGTAATGTACGAATAAATTCCGTTCAAAGTCAGCTGTTTTTCTTTCGAAGATGCTATAGCTTGAACAATCAATTGGCTGTAAGAATATGGAGGCCTGCTATCAAATATATCATTGATATCCAATGACATATCGGTTGATACGTCACAATCTGTAAATTCTCCTTCATAAGTTGATCCACAATTAACAATAGTATTTTTAAATTCACTAGCTTTTTCATTATCAGATAAAATTTCTATGTTACTAAACATTTTGGTGTAATTCAAAGGAAAGACGGCGGTCTGTTCGGCATTACCAGATGTGATTTTTTGAATACCTATATCTTTAAATGACGACTCAACAACTTGATTATCACCATTTGCGATCACCTTATAGGTATTCTGAAAATCTAATAGTTTGGTATCATTTTCTGGTTTCACTACTAATGTTATTTCTTGAATGTTATCCATTCCATTTTCAGCCTTAACATACACTATTTCGGACACTTCTAAATTATTTTCTTTGATATTGTCGGAAAAACTAAAATCATTAGAATTTATATCCGTAATATCAGCATCACCGCAGAATTTTTCGTAGAAGTGTACAGCGCTGTCTTTAGCTAATTTATTCTTGTTTGCATTATTAATAGGTTTATCGAGTTTATGGCAAGTGTATGAATGATCAGAGCTTAAACTAAAATTATCAAGTCTGTTGCAACTATTAGATTCGGGAGATTTATCGACGTTTTCTTCTTTGATGGAGGTTATAGGAATTGTGACATCGTCATTGTGTGAAGTTACGATATCTTCTTGATATGCGTAAAACAACCCCGAGTTATCAATATCCTCCGCTACAATTTCAACTTCCTCCTGTATATCAAAATCTTGCAGATATTCTTGCTTCATATTTTGCTCTACATGAAAGTTGTCGATGACGCATTCGTTTTCACCATGAAAAGCAGGGCTAGGTTGACTAGAAAGTTCATTAAAACTGTCATCGACAACTTCTGTTTTAATATCGCTCGCTTGAATTAAGCTTTGACAACATTCAGTGGATACATCACCATCCAGCGTTTGTGCCATTTCTTCATTTTTATCACAGATATAGCTGGTGAAATACTTTTTCTTACAACTTACCTAAAAAAATTAAAATGAAATAAAGAAATCAGTAAATTAAACAATAGATGTATACTTGAAAATCTCATTTTGAACACGACTCTCAAGGAACAATTTCCCTAGCTCGTCAAAGAAAAAATGTCATTGAAAATCACGGAAATATAAACGAAGTAAGGATTGTAACAATTAAATTCTTTTCGCTTTTTGGCGACTTCAATGACTCGTGAATGTATGAGGATTAGCGTTGAGTAAAAATTGGAATCTAGAAATGAAGTCTACTTCATAGAAGTATGAAAACTCGAACTTGATGAATTACTCGACAACTCTAATACAAAATTCAAGCTATTCACTAACAAATAATACGTGTAAAAATTGATCTACTTACAAAGAAGACGTTTACATTGTCAATTATCAACTACCTTTGCTTCGGATCATGGAAAATAAACTATTATTTACCAATTTAAAATTTTAATTCACTCACTGTTTACTTCTTGAATCTTGAAATATGTTAGTTTATTTATATTTATTTTTTATATACTGCATTGATTACGATTGCAAGTTTAGTCTACATCACAAAAAAAGACGATCTAATATTCATAAAAGTAAAGTTCCATACCAAATACAATACATTACAACATCACATAAGATGGACACACAGAAAAAATTATGAAATTTAACACAACGAAATCTCATCAATGAAATGAATATTGCGAATGATTTGAAAAAATTGTGAGTCATATAAATTCGAATAGAGTCTTCAGTTTAAGCGAGCGTTCAAAAAAAAAGAACGAATTTTTGCTACTTATAAAGTAACCACATCACCCGTCAATTATTTGAAAACTAAATTCACCAAAAAAAAAATGCTTCGATATTCGTGTCCAAAAATGAAAATTTGAAAAGCTTTTTTACCAACATTCAATTTTGAATTTTTGATGTTATGAAGACTAAGCATAAAGAAAAATTTATTTGTAAATCATATTTTTATCTAATATCCATCATGACTTCATGTTTATGATTAAAAAAGAAAAATATTTAATTTGACGAAAGACAAGTCGACGATACGACGAAGAAACGACTTACTTGCTTTACAATGTTACCATGATGCTATCTGTTACAGTTTTGCATTTTATTGAATTTTTAGTCAACACTGATTAGATTTCTTGTTATGATTTGTTTGTGTTTTATGTTTGATTGACGAAAGAAGTTCCATGATCTGTAAATTATTTTTATCTTCCAAAATTCAAATACGTTATATTCCGTGGAAATGATAATTATCAGTAGTTATACAAGTTAGTTCAATTGTTCCCAGGTGTTTGCCGCAATGTCGTGACGATTTCCATTCGCGATGACGACAAAGAAAATCAAGCTTCCATAATTTCACTGTTTTACAAACTTGATTTTCGTTTCCTTGTTCAAATGTAGAAGACCGCAGTTTTTAAGGTAAATTTCATTCATAATTTTTCATGTTATCTTGTTTCAGTCATATCAATGAATTTCTATTCGTGCTTAAAACTTTTCGAATAATCATTTCCGATGAGTGATGTATCTTCAGTTACCAGAACTTAGTTAATGCTTCGTGTATTCCAGATATTTCTTTCAATACCATCGCATCACTGGCATCGTTTTCTTATAGAACTTCGAAAACGGAAAAACCAGTATCATGATGGTATTCTCATATGAGAAAAGAGCTCTTAAACGACCTAAATTGGGGCCACCGGATGTGTACCCGCAACAAGCTAAGCAGAAGGAAGTATGTGCCGAATATATTCTTTTGTTTTTAAGTTTTTTCATTTATTCATGTCTCAATGTTTGTCCAGGATGAACTTACACCTGGTAATGTCAAGGATGGGTTTAAATCTTCTCCTCAACTGCCCAATAATGACGAGTTCGGTTCTGCTCATGAATGCAATATTTCTGCTTCAAAAGTGAGTAACCAATGTAATTGAAGTTGTGGGAAACTTGCGGCGAAACTATGTTTTAATTTCTTTTCAGATTGGCGCTTATCTAAATGCCATCGTTTTGAAGAAAGAAGAGATCAATACGTTGCCTGATACTGGTAGAAAACGTCAGCAAATTAACACGAAAGAAAATTTTTGGCCAGCTACAGCACGTTCAAAAAACGCGGTGGAAACATGGTTTAAAGATCTTGCAGCTTCGAAACCTTTGAATTCTCTTTCTAAAAAAGTATATTGATATACAAACTCAGTTTTGAGACGTTTTCTCATACATTTTCATTTCAGGCTCCTAATTTTAATAAAAAAGAAGAAATGTTTACGTACCTGTGTGACTATCAGGTTCCTGTTTTACGAGCGACTTGGTTCATTAAATTGAGTTCTGCTTATACCGTGGCCGTTTCAGAACAAAAACTTAAAAAGCGTCAGTTACCAGATCCTACTCAAGGTGTGTTGTGGTTTTATCAAACAAGTCGATTTTTTTCTATATTATATTCCATTTATCTCTTTCTTTCCTTACAGAATGGACCAGCACTTTATTGAAATTCATGAAAGAGCAATTATTCAAATTACAAGATTATTATCAAAACCAAAATCAGCAATCAAATTCAAACGTAGTTTCCACTGTTCAACCAGGAGGTCTGACCCCCGCTGATGAACAAAAAATCGCTATGAAGCAATGGCAATATTGCGCCTTGTTAGCCAAACATATGTATCAGGTACAAAAAATCTGAATTATTTACAAAATTAATTTATTATCTCTACGCATATGACATTTCATTTGCAGGAAGGTTTACTCGAAAGACAAGAAGTTCTTCAATGGATACTTGATCTCTTGGAACGTTTGAAATCATCGAATGTTGAAGATGGCTTA
Organism: Maconellicoccus hirsutus; assembly: GCA_003261595.1. Taxonomy (NCBI): domain Eukaryota; kingdom Metazoa; phylum Arthropoda; class Insecta; order Hemiptera; family Pseudococcidae; genus Maconellicoccus; species Maconellicoccus hirsutus. Next base: position 7,072 of record QBDW01006578.1, read on the forward strand.
CTAAGATTGTTTTTATCGTTGACCTTACAATATTTACACGAATTCGTTCAGTCTGAACAACTATCCCGTAGATTGGTGAATCTATGCGCCAGAAAGTTATCGCATTTGGTTAATGTAGCTATTAATCAACAACAACAATTACAATCCGAAAATGATTCAAATCAACCCGCTACTCCGCAAACGCCAAGTCCTTGCCCTGCGCCCAACCAAATATCTAATCATCAAAATAACGCAACTACAAGGTAGTTTCTTCTTCAAAAATAGTTGTTTTTTAATCCAAAATATTTACTCTTTTTTTTCACAGCATCACGCAAAATAATATCTTCGATCCGCCTGTAATTTTGAACGAATATTTGAAATGTCCTCATCACCGTGATATGGTCACCTCACTTAGCACTATTATTCAGGTTTGTGTTCGCATTCGTCGCCAAAAAAGAATGCATTTCAAATTATTTTTTTTATAGGTGGTCACCTTAGAATGCCCTACAGCTTTGGTATGGAATAACGTTGGCGAAGGGAAATCTTTCTCTATTTTGAACGGTTCTCCGTTAGATTACTTACCATGCACTCCAGCTAATCTTCCAATGCCTCAGAGAAGTGCGACATTGCAAATAAGGTAATTTCACAAATCTTCCTAGTAATAATGATATTGCTCAAGTTAACCAAGTAAAATACCATCAACAGGCAACAATTAAGACTCGGAGAAGAATTAATTCGTCAACGAAGTAACGCAGCCATGAACAGATGGTCTTCCGACAAATGGCAACAGTCTTCGGCTGGTAATTAATTATACTTTATTTATTTGCCATCGCTTAAAATATTAATTCCTTGTTTTTCGATGCAGGCATCAAAATGCAAAAAATTCTAAATACTTTGGATGCTTTAGATAGACATAGTTTTGAAAGAGTTGACCAAAATAATTCTATTGACACGCTGTACAATAACATCTTCCCTCCTATAACTGAAAAGCCCGCTAACAATGCTCTTAATCCTAGTCCATCGTTGAAATTCGGTACCAAGTCGAATTCCAGTGCGAATAATAACAACAACAACGATGATAAAAAAGAATACGTGAGTCTTTATGTACAGACATGTAAAACAACGTAATTCTTATTTATTGCCTGAAAAATCTTACAGGATGTTTGGCAAGATGAAGCCATCGTTCATATACTTTGCGAATGGGCCATAAGTCATTTACGTACCGGCGAGCATCGTGCTATCGCCGTAGCTCGTTTATTAGAAAAACGTCAAACGGAAATTTTAAATCCCGGAACATTCAGCGCTCCGAATGAAAATGATATTTCAGACGATAAAGATTCGGTCACTTCGGTTCCTGTGCCGTTTCCTATATTCCAACCTATTCTGATGAAATATCTAGATCATCATGCGCCTGTTTTGGGTAAGTTACTGGTATAATAAGTCGCCTTTGAGAATTTACATGTGAGAAAAATTTCGCGATACAGATAACAGCCCTGGAAGCGAAGTGAGATTTACGAATTTGGTTCACATGTTTTCTCAGCTGATTAGACACGATATGTTTTCACATGACGCGTACATGTGTACTTTGATATCGAGAGGGGATTTAAATTCTTCGAATGGCACGAGTATGTATTATGTTAATTTGTATAATTGTTTGAATATATATGATAATCCTTACTTTAATCTTAGCCGGAAGCAGTGATAATAATACGTCGCATAGTACAAATAACAAATCTATGGATACGTCGACATCTGGAGGACCCAGTAGTACGCATATGCATTTAGACGACGACACAGGCATTTATGATATCAAACCAAATATTAACGTAAGTTATTCGTCTCTCGTGATGGTATTCTTTACGCAGAGTAATAATCTCCATTTTAACTAGGAGCAGGGCAGAGCGATGGACTATGATGATAGTAAAATTGACGACGAGTTAGATAAACTTTTACAAGATATTAAACAAGAACATCAAAATTCCATGGTTTGTTTTCATTTACTAGAAATTTCACATGAATCAAAATGTCGTAATTTTTCTCATATTTTTAGGACGGTCCTGATTCACCTAAGGAACCTGGATCTTTTGTATCTAATTCTTTACCTGGTATGAATAATCATGACCAAAAGGACAACCATTTATACAAATGCCAATCCTCTCGTCATGTTTTATACGCCACACATTTCCCGTTGCCTTTGGTAATTGTGACGAAATCGCGTGTGAATTAAAGAAATACAGTGACTTTAACGTATTCATTTCGTGCAGGATGACGAATCCAGCAGTCACGACTGTAACCAAAGATACGTCCTGCTGTTTGGCGTCGGAAAGCAACGTGATGATGCGAGACATACCGTGAAACGAATTAGCAAAGATATTTGTAAATTATTTAGTAAAAAATTTTGCATCGACGTGGCTGAAGGTAAAAATGCGTTGATGTTGCATATTCACGAGTCAACGACTAATGTACTTTTTTTTTAGGCGGTAAAGTAAAGAAGCACTTACGTAATGAATTTAATTTCGAAATAATTACAAATAAAGTTCAAGCGTTGTCGTATTTCGATCAGCATTTGGTTACATTTCAATGTAGCACAACTCTGATGGAAGTTATTAATAATTTTGCCACTGGTAATGATATTTTCGGTTTCATCTTGTTAAATTTTCCTTTATTGCGTAATTATTTAAATTACGTAAATTTATTGCAGGTAATTCGAGTTATTTACCAGTTCAAGAGCATGTAGCTTTTCTATTCGATCTTATGGAATTATCATTAAACGTTGATCGACTAATCGATCTTTGTATTATGGTAAATTGAATTTAACGTTTTGTAATTTTCGACGAAAATTTTAATTTTTTTCTTTCGCGTAGATTTTAATGGAAATACCAGAAGTTGAGATACAACTAGCAAGTCGTGGATTTTCGTTGGTTAAAGTTTATAGTTCCTCTTTGATTTTGTACATTTTGGGAGTTTTAAGAAGATATCACTCTTGTTTATTGAGTATGAATTTCATCTCGTGTGAAATTTTTCATATTTATGTTGACAAATACCGTAATACGACATGTTTCCAGTGTCGCAAGAACAAACGGTGGCTGTTTTTGAAGGGCTTTATCGCATCGTGAAAAACGTACCTACTCCGGGCGAATGCACGAGCGTAGAAAGATGCATATTTTCACATTTATTCGATTTATACGGATCTGCGGCGCCGTTACTGAAAGCTTTACCCATTGGAAACGAATCCTTTGCGAATACCTATCTACAAATTCATCAAACTATTTACAAACCAGTTGTCATAACGCCGTCTAATCATGGACCGTGGGACGTGACGTTTATGGACGAAGCCATCAAGAATTATCGTCGCGGAGGTATCGATAATCATCTCTATTGGACTTAAATCTTACGAAAACGTATAATAAAAATCAATTTATATTTTCTTTAGCTCGCATAGATCCTACATGGATCCGACTTCTGAACGAATCACCAGTGAATCGATATAGTCTCGTATGCAACGTAATTATCATCCTTTGCAGTAAACCGACGACAACGGATGTAGATAGATTAAACGATCTCGGTATTTTTTGCGCGGAATTAACCGCAGCTTGTAATGCTCTAACTGTTGAATGGTTAGGTAAGGATGTCGTCCCAATGAAATGATATTTTTTGAATAAATATAACGAAGGAATTTATGTTTAGGTGTATTAATGGCTCTATGCTGTTCTTCAAATCATCCTTCGTATTTTGGTGACGTGTTGTCTCGTGTTGATCTCCAAGAATCCAGTATTCATAATTCGTTGGCGATATTTACCGCCATTTTAGTCGGTTAGTAGTGTTACGACGAAACGAGAATTGTACCATGTGAATTAACTTTGCTCTTTGTGTAGCTCGTAATTGCATCGGATTAGAAAATTTCGTTGTTCATGTTGCTCTCCCTTCTCTTGTTATTGTTTGCAATGACGGTATGTATTTGATTTTTAACGCTGAAAAAAAAATGCGAATTTTTAATTCATCGTGGTCTCGTTTCAGGCCGCAGAGACGCGGATGCGGATGCAGAAGCTGGAGCTAGATTAACGTGTCATCTTTTATTACGTTTATTCAAAACCAACGAAATTCCTCAACCTAGTTTGTACTCAGTTGGTTAGTAATACGAGATTTATAACGAATGTTGTTGTGTTGGGTATGATTTAATGGCCGCTTGATTTAGGTACCTCGCCTCATCCCATGATGAACCCGAATTCCGGCATGTGGTGTATAAAACAAAGCTGCGATCGGCATTTACTCGCCGCCATGCATAATAACGTCAGAGTAGAAGCGTTAATAGCCGTATTGAAGGTCTTTATCTGTTTAATATTTGAGGAAGTAGTTTTTGCACGACAAAAAAGGCTTCAGCACGAAAAGCATTTTTGCCTTCCAATAAGATCAATTAACGACGAATAACGATGAAAGCCCAACTGTGAAGTAGTTATGAACGGCATACGATGTATTTATAAGATAGGAGATTTCAAGGTCCGAGAACCCATATCGTCCAACTGTATCCATTTTACAGAAATTCGGTTTGCTCCATTGGTAAAGTAGACCTACTACTTTCTAGTGGACTGTGAAAAACATGGAAATACTACAAGCTCCTAAAGATGAACCACATTATATTACCTTCTTTGTGAATTCCTCGACCTCGAGTAAAGATATACTTCCTCAGACAGTATCAACCTAGTGAAAATGAATAAAACATTGGACTATTTTTGAAGAATTTCAATAAATAGTAAAGAAAGTATTTAAAAAAGCAAATTCAGCTGTTCCTTTTTCTTGAAACATTGAATTTGTAAACGTACTATGGACATGCAAATTCGATCATAATTGGTAGACCCAACGTTGACCGTGAAATATGTCCTCCTGGGTCAAAAACGGAAGAAAGGTAGGCCATCAAGGGCTACTATAGCGTTACTTCGCTAAGAAATTTAGAATAGTAACTCAAGTTCAGGTTTTTGAAACCCCAAATCTTCCTTTTTGAGCGGATTTCTGGGAAGCCCAGCTTATTACTATTACTAGTTCTGAAAATTTTAATACCCTCTTTGTGCTGCGGTATCTCTGAAGATATTGGATCGAAACGGTTGAAATTTGAGATGTGATATGTTGTGTAGGGGAAAGTATGCGTATAAAATGGCGTCAAAAAATATCAATTAGGGGCGGAGCTAATAGGTTATTATAATAAAATTATGAATAATTAATTTTCGCGGAAAATCCATCATCGCACTTAAAATGAAAAAAATTTTCCGCTGAGTCGAATGATACAAATCTCGACACGATCCGACCATCCATTCTCAAGATATCGAACTATAAGTTTAATTAATTTTTCAATGTTGCGACGTTGCCAATTTGTTGTTTCATGTTTATATTTTGCAATAAGAATTTTTTAGATGATTTATTTCCAACCTCACAAGGGAAGCTCTCGAGGTGTCCGGCTCGGATTTGAACGAGAGTTGGATTTTTGAAAAGAGCATGTCAAAAAAACCCCAAAACCAAAATTTAGCTGCCCAAGTTGACTTTTCGATTTTTGGCGAATTTTTGAAATTAGAAAATTACGAAATTTCGATTAAAAATAAAGAATAAAAAAAGGATTAAAAAAAA
>QBDW01006579.1:0-66042 GCA_003261595.1 Maconellicoccus hirsutus
TCAACCGGACGGGCTGTACGTTGAAGTCACGTCTTTAGGATAGAAAACAAAATTCAATTGCTCTATAATTCAGTCCAAGTTTTTTGAGGGGTAAAACGTGTCCACGATTTCAGTTTTTTGATAACGCGAAAATCACAGCAGCTAAATGAAAAACAGTAATGATAAAAAATGATCTGCACGTAATTCTCTATACAAATGGTACCCAACATTGAGTCAATCCCATTCAATTGACCCCTTCCCCTTCAGGACTCTGAAAATACCGAAGTATTACGCCTCCGATCAGAAAATTGATTACAATTTATGTTCAGAAGTGTCAAACTATATGAAAATGATACATGAGTCACTATCACACCTTGATGGCCCAAAATAAAGGGTATGCCCCATTTTACGAGCCTCCCCTTCTACTGGAAAGATTTTTGTGACTATCTCGTACCTCGTTAAAATTTTTTTAAATCTTGTGCTCAAAATTACATTTCGAATCGTGTTCAAAATCAAATAATAAAGTAATTCGTCATTTTTCTAAGTCAGAATTGAAAGGAAGGATGACGTGAGGAAAAGGGTAGGAGGGAGTGTGAGTTAATTATCCAGTAAATAACAATTAATTTAAACAATCATGGTACACTTTGCCTAAATACAGAAAATAAAACAAAAAAATGGAGTCATTTTGTGATTTAATTGCGATTTTGAAAAAACAAGTCAACTTTTTGGACCATTTCAAAAGAGGGGTAAACGAAATTAGGTCATATCATGTTAATTTTATAGGAAATTTCATGCAGATTATTTTTTGTAACCACTTTTTATTTAGGTGAAGCAGTTTTCACGTTATTGTCGAAAAACTGAAATAGTGGATACTTTTTTACCCCAAAAAAACTTGAAATTAATTGAAAAAATGAAAAGTGGTTGAGCTTTGGTTTTTACTTCAAACAAGCCCTCACAAATAATTTAGAATTTTCCACCATTCGCTGATTTACAACCAAATTTTAATCCCAAAATCAAAATAAACTATTAAAAAGCTGCGAAATATTCGTAGCGTGAAAAAAACCTATCTAAATATACCTACTTTTGAAATACTTTTTCCCCAGAAAGATAATCCGTTACTTCTCACGACAAAGTTCTTATCTTAGAAAAACTCTCCGTATATAAAAATATTCGTAAAATTTGTCAACTGTTACCAACATACGAAACCAATCTGCGATTTAAAAAAATTCCAAACTATTTGAAAAACTTTGCTCCAGACTTTCATAATGTTTAAAATTTACTCGCACGTGTGCATCCCCAAAAAAACCATCTTCCACGTACAAAACTAAAAAAATTTTTTCCTCTTTGTCCTATATCCGATAGTAAAACTTCGCGAATACGTTACCATCGGCTGCGGATTTTTCTCACGAGCGGAATTCGAGCGGAAAAATTCTTGAGATAACTCTAAATACTCCTGAGAAAATTATAAACTTCATTTAATATTTTTTTTTCTCACCCTCGAATAATCGAATAATTGTTCCTTGGAGAATAAAACATACCCCTTCCAGTGAACTTTTTATTTCGCCCATAGTTTCTATAAGTTTTTTCTTTTTCCTTAAAGAAAAACGCTAAAAACATTTAACTTTTTCAAACGATACAACTAAGGGTAAAAATCAATGCAATACCATTTATCAAAATACTGATGCAACAAAGAACTTTCGAGGGGTATGGAATATTCAGAGGTAAAAAAAACTAACTTTTCGCTGCTTTTTATATAAGGGGAACGATAGCGAGGTTGAAATGTTCTTTTAAGCGTAACTTTTAAAGATGGTTTAAAAAAATAACACTTTAAATATACCTTTTCTCGTTGTGTTTGTAAATGAAAAGCAAAAAGGACGAGTTTTTTCCTGCCTAGTTCCTTTTGCTTCGATCGTATACAAATGGAGTCTTGAATAGGTTGCGATTTTTATTTACAATGTAGATAATTAATTTTGTTTTCGATGTTTTACTGTATAATCGTGAATTTTCGCGTTAGTTTGAAGATCGGAGGGGAGGTGGTGATTCGTCGTTATCGCGATAATTTTATCTAGGACGTTATGTATCGCGTTGTGTAATCTACATAGTGCAATGCTCTTCGATGATTTTGTTAGTAATGAGTCAATTGTCAAGACGTGAGTTTATCGTCTTAAATGATTTTTTTTGCGGAATTAATCATCCTGTAGTGTCTACTGTCTGGTGAATGAGTGAGTTTGCCATTTATTGGTTTATTAATGTTAATTATCCGATGTGAAGTGCATTAATCGATTATCGATTTGTGTTATTTTACAAATAATGAAGAAATTAGTGTAGATGGATTTTACACAGTATGTAAATAATTATTTTGAAATTTTATTCAAAAATTGCTCTCTGAAGATTTTATTTTTTGTTGCTTGCGATTTACAAATCCGATATTTCTTCCATTTTTATCAATTTTTGAAAAAAAATTCCAGCTTCTTGTCGATTTTAAAATCGATCATTAGAAAAAAAACTCGACTCTTCGTGTTGTTTTTTATCACCAGCGCTTTCAAGTGTTCGTCTTGGCGGGATTCAGCTTCATGGAATCTATTTCTCTTTTACACTCCTTCGCCTCCTTTCCGAAGGAAGAGGGAATTATGACTCGAGTCTGAATTTTTGAAGTTTCCAATGAATTGACATTCCCATGGAAGCTCGAATTTCTTGTATGTACTTGAAATTTTTTTCATTTTGATATGTGGTAATATGAATCATGTATTTCTCCCTCTTCCCCTTCCCCGTCTACTACGTAAACAAAGTTTTTCTCGATTCATTGAAAAGAATAATAGTCTTGGAAGGCTTTCACTTTCATGGAAATCATCCTTTCATGCATAAACTTAACTCGTTGCACTCCCCTCCTAATAGCTTATCACGGATTCAACTCATAATAGTTTTTCTCGTATAAATCTTCATCGTTTGTGTACCCTACGTTAAATACGCCGACGATATCGAAAAACGAACCCTTAAAATTAGTAAACGAAAGAAAAAAACCCGAAAGAAATACATATTCGACGACGCGCGTCTCGTCGTCGTCGTTATCACCGACGTATAGTGGTAAATATTTTGAATAGAAGCATCTCTCATAATCTAAATGAAGTGTTTCTTTCGCATAATAGATAGTTGATATACAAGCCTCGAACGTCGCGGCTTAAAAGTACAGCAGCTTTTAAAGAAGGGATAATGCATTTAAATGCGGTGTTAGGATATACACCGGGGGTTTGTTAGTATCTTAAAAGTAGGGGTTGACGCGTTGACAAGCTTCCAAGTTACGTTGGCATCAAAAGTTACGGTAATACGGATCGGTACGGTTGTGGGGGTTAGTTTGAAGAAGGAAAGATATTCTTCCAAGTGTCATTCTATTTACAACGTCAGAAATAAGACAGCATCTTATATATTAAACGTTGGCGAACGGCCCTCAGAAATATTTCGACGCTTTTTCGCGCGCTAAGAACCCTTTTTTTGCGTTAATTTTTTCTCGGCGTTCACCCTTAATGCAAATATTTATCCGATTTTTACATTTTAATCTGGAATTATCGATGGTATTTTTTCGCTCGAATTAAAAGAAGATCCCGTGTCCGAAGCGTATCCAAAAGGCGTAAAATTACTAAGGAAATCGCGTCCATCGTCTAAAAACTAGGCTTTTTTCCACATGCAACGGCGTGTTGCATTGTAAATCAATTGGGAGGGTTGAATAACTTCTATAAAAGCATGAATGACAGCCTGTTTCCGCTCATCAGTATTCTGCTCTCGTGATTGGTCGGATACGATCTGTCAATCAAAACTTAGACCCTACAACTGTTCGCTGGTTTTGTAAATGGCTTAAATATATTATTGTGTACGTTGTTTTCCTAACAACGGTAGCCATAGAGATGCAACTTTCCATTTTGTATTTATAAATGTTGCTGGGTTTTTTACTTTTTTTTTTATGGCAACGCGCGAGAAACGCGATTTGGTAGTTTAGTTTCGATGGATTTTTATGTTTAAACACTCGAGGTATGAAATTTTCAAGGAGGTGATTTCGATTTTTATTGGTTGTGGGGGGTGGGGGGAGAAGGGGGAAATATTTAGCAGCGATATTTCGAATATTTTTTTTTTTTTTTATTTGATATTTAACGTCACAAGGTTATATGTATAACATAAAGTGACTTAAAATATATTTTTTTTAAATGCAAATTGTTATTTAAAAATTAAATTAGATTATCAAAGTTAAGAATATTTAATTTCTTATTTTTTCAAAATTTTTCCAAATTCAAATTTATTAATTTTTTTATTGGTTTGTAATTAGTGCGTTGGTTTTTGTTTTTTCAAATTTTTTTACAGTCTTTTTTATCAAACACTTCGTATCATGCAAAAAATTTATTTCTCTTTAATCACTCAATTTTTCAGTAAATTATGATTTTTTGCAATTTTTAAAAATTGTTAGATTTTTACAATTTTTTTAATTTTATCATATTGTATTCTTATTTTTCATAAAATGTTTTCCATCTTGCAAAAACAATGTTTATCTCATTTTAATAACTTAATTACTTATTAAATTGTAAACTTTTTTTAAATTATTAAATTTTTACAATTTTTTAATTTTTGCATATTCTTATTTTTTCATTATGTAAAAACAATTTTTTTCTTTTTAGCAACTTCTAAGTTTTAATAAATTTAGCATTTTCAAATTAACAAATTTTTTACAATTTTTCTAATTTTTGTAAGTATTGTTATTAAAACCTAAGTAAGCAATAATTTTAAAAAAAGAGGAACATTGAAGAGAATTATGAGTAAAAAAAATTAATAATAAATGATCATTTATTTGCACAATTAAAAATTTAACTTATATCTAACTTCCCTTCCCCACTTCCCAACATATCGCCATATTAAGAGCTTGAGCTTCAATTGAAAATATAAATTGCGCTGAACATTGTATAATTTGACTGAAGGGGTAATTTGGGGCATAATAAGGAGACACTATTATCAAAATTGCCTAAAATTTACCCCCCCCTTCCACCCTCTTTCAGTGTCGATATGTTATAAAAAACGAACGTAAATTTCCTTCTCATCGTTTATATGCGTGAATTCGCTCATTCAAACTGATTCAGCATCATTCCCCCTCTGTTCGAATCTTCCGCATGGGTTTGGGGTGTAAAATTACCAAAGAACGTAATCGAATTGACCGAATAGCTCGACTCATGCAATCGGTCACATGCGTAGGATTGGAAAAATCGATCTAAAGATACCCGAAGCGTAACCGAAGCTCTCTTGTTTTATAATAGGAAGGAAAACTCTCAGGTGGTGGGTTTTGAAAGGTTTACTGGATGAAAAGTGACCACTAGTGACCCACGATCGGTTCCAGTATCGTAATGTAGATTACATTCCGATACATTTAGCACTGTTTTTGTCATGTTTGCGCGAATAGATAAGAAATTAATACTGTCCTCGAAGTTTTACGAGCTCCGGGATCGCGCTCCCTTATTGAAAAGAGCGTGGAAATATTACGCGATGACATTCGCGAAGGTTAATGTCATCTAAGGCTCCCGAATTCGTATAGCGAAGAAAAGAACGAAACGAATAAAATTAAAAGTAATGTTTTGCGTTTTATATTTTAACGGCTGGTTAATTTTCTTAAATATGAATACAAGAATGAAGACTGCGAAATAATTTATCGAAGTTAGAAGGAAAACGACGCGAACTCTAAAAAATAGGGTAAGACGAGAAAAAAATTAAAAATCAACGACCGAATATAAAATGAGCTCGTGGATGGGGGAATTCGTGCCGCGAATCCGGTGTACACTTTAAACCTTTTAACAAGATTTTCCTTAATCTTGGCAAAGCGTCGTGGTCTCGGCTCGGGCGCGTTTTCGATGAAAAATTATATCCATGAAATATTCGTTTAGCCGAATTATTTCACTAGGTGTCCCATAAAATGATGACTTATGGTGAGCCGACGATGGCGAAAAGTTTGGTGCGCAGATTAAAAATCCGATTTAATGAAACCGCGATTTTCACTCGTTATTGGCTCGCTTCGAATATCCAAGTCTTGGAGAAGGAAACTAGGGTGCTGGATGACTGGGACCATTTTTTAGGAATATTTTTAATAAAACTAACCCCATGAGTAACCACCGATCGTGATGACAATGCTAGAAAGAAGGGGAAAATGTCATTTACCTTGCGGTGATGTCTTTCTTCAGCCTAGTTTGCATCTCGAAAGTAAAAAGTTAATTTTTTCCGAGTAGAAATCACGCTTTGAGATATGTCACTTAGCAAATTTCCATTCGACAACTCCGCGACAAAATTTCATTCAGCTCGTGAAAATACACGTCGACGAAACACAGAGCTCGCAAAAAGCCATGGAAAGATGACAGATTGACAACGAGTTATACAATGTGTATATTTTGAACGAAAATTAGCCCCATCCAGCACATCTCGGGTTATCCCGTCATCTGGTGACAGTTTAAACGTACTCTGCAAACAGTGTAGGTATTGGCGATGAGGGGAAGGAGGGAAGAAAACATTCAAAACGTCTTTGTCATCTATTGAGGTGGCATCGCGACGAGAATTTTGCCAAGTCTGGTGCTCATACACGCGTCGAGGCACTTTCACGAGTAACTTCTCGCTTTCATACGAATAATAATGGCAGGAATACGAAATAAACTTGGTTCGGTTTTTCAGGTTCGCGCACGAAGTAAAAAAATTTTATTCGCGAGTTTTACATACGTGAACTTGTAAAGCTGACATATTGCGGCGGCAAGTCAGTTTAGCCTTAGAGGCCCGCGTCTCATAGCGAAGTGCGTCAAGTATGTGACGTCACATTAGCATATTTTAATAATAAGTTATAACGCAGTTGTAAAGAAGTTTTCCGTATTTCCTTAGAACCCCCTGAAAAACCCTGCGCGTATCATCTTTTCCAAATCCAAACTTCAAACCCTTCAAACCTCTTGTATGTGTAACATGTGGTGCACAAGTCTTACGTATTTTCTCTCTTACCTTCAGACGTGTTCGCGCGCCTCTATAAAATCATTTTGCATATTGAAACACACCGTCTTCTGCACGTCTTTCTTCCACAACCGTTCGTACTTTTTGGTATTAAGACCAGACTGTAATAATGAAACAATACGAAAAGAATTTTCGCGTATATTTCGTCAGATTTTGAAATATTTACAGTGTCGCTGCGTCGAGATGAGGGTTTGATTATGGAATTTTTCACGTATCGTGGTAACGTATGGTTACGTCGAAGGGGAGATGAATTTATTGTGTTTTGATTGCCGTAGATGAATCGATGTTTATTGAAGGTGTCAGCGTAAAGTATCAATGTGTCGTTCGAGTATTTTTTACAGAAAATGTTCTATTTTAGTTATAAACAAAGAAAGAGAGGTGTTGCAAATTTAGTACATGTAAGCGAAAGAGCTTTTTTAAATTCTCAGGGTACTCAAAATTGGCTCAATAAACTGAGGCAAGTGTAAATTCGTGTAAAAATTACATACTTTACTTACAAAACCGGTCTGACTGGTTTTCGTACAAATTAAACCGTGCAAAAGGACCTTGACTTGAATAATTTGTACTAGAATAGAATAAGCGACCTTGATTTGCAGTACTGGTTTGACTAATTTTCACACAAAGGAAATAAAAACGACCTTGATTGATTTTCGCACAAAGATAATTGCATGACCTTGATGTAGATAACCCGTCTGATCAGTTTTTACACAAAACATGGTTTATTAGGTTTATTTGAAAAACCAGTTTGACTGGTTTTCACGCAAAGATAACCAGACGACCTTGAAAAATCAATTTATTTTATTCTTTTACAAAATACTACTGGTGAACTGGACAACTTCTACTTATGTAACCAGTCTGGCTGGGCTTTACATAAACGGAATCGTATTAAAAGACCTCGACTTGTATGATTTTCACTTGAAAAGAATAGGCGACCCTGATTAGCATAACTGGTTTGACTCGTTATCAAACAAACAAAATCAAAACAACCTTTATGCCCCGAACGTATTTTTTCAGATTTTTGAAGTTTGATTTTCTTCAACAGACCTGACCCTGCATAATATTTTACGTGAATTCGACTATAAAGCTAGAGCTAGTTCAGAACAGGAATTTCCCAAATTAAAAGTTAAATAATTGAAAGCAATTAGGATATTTTATAGAGTATTTTTTTGAAAAAAAAATGAAGTCACATTTTAACAATTTATTTTAATAATTTTGTTTTTTAGTGACAATGAGTTTTGAAGAATCTTATTTCACGTTTGAAGTTTGAGTACCTAAATTGTTGGCTGAGGAGGGGAGTTGAGTTTAGTTTAAGTCATTAACCCCATTCCTGATTTTAGCATAACTTCAGCTTGAAAAACCAGTCTGATTACTTTTCACACAAACGAAATCGAAACGACCTTGATTGGTTTTCACCCAAAGTCAAGTAGGTGACCCCGAGTTTGATAACTGGTTTGACAAGTTTCCACATGAATGAAATCAAATGACCTTGACTGATTTTCACACAAAGACAGTTAGGCGACCCTGAGTCTGACTGGTATTCACACAAAAAAAGGCGTATGATGTTGACCAAAAAAAGTCCGTCTGACCTCTTTTTGCGCAAGAAAAGTGTTATTTAATTGATTTGGTTTGATTTTTTCCATATAATAATCAATTAATCATAAATCATATGTTGATTGTAATCACACAAAACATAACTTTTAATTACACTCAATTTTCCATTTTGTTCAAAATGCGAGCACCCTCGCAACTCGTTTTAATTTCCACGCAAAAGGAAACTCAAGAAAGTAGGAAAAAAATCTTGAAAAAAATTAACTACAAGATTTCTCCACTTAAGCAACATTTCAGAAGAAATAACCACAAAAAAAGTAGGATTTAAGCGCGCAAAAAAATATTTTACGACCTCGCTAATAACTGAACTTTACATAACGAGAAAGTAGGAAATTTATAATAGTTTTTATCTTATTTAATTTCCCTCAACCTGTGTTTTTAAATCCGGCTAAAGGTAATTTTTATAATTGGCGCGTTTAAAGAAGCATAAAATAGTTTAATGAAGTCGTAAGAACAAGGCGTTTTTAACTGTTCTCGGGATAGAAACGGTGGCTCGGGTAAGGGGAAAAGAACGGTATAGAAAAACCCCCGCGAGGTAAAGTTCATAGTTCATTAGAAAGCTAACAGAAGGGAACTCGGCGGTGCCGGAGTTTGGCCATAAATTTGAAAAGAGTACAGCGATAAAAGTAACAAATATAGAATTAAAAATAATTCCTCCCCGATGTAAAATGCAACTTCCTTTTTTTCGCGTAGTCGTGCGGCGAGGGAGATTGCAACGGTTTTAAATTATCGCCGGTCTCCCTGTCTCACGACGAAGGGATGTGGATTTTTGTATACTTTTTTCTTCGTTAAACTTTCTCCTTTTCATTTGAGTTTTACTAATTTTCTCTCCTTTACTTGTACTGTTTTTTTTTTCGGTAGAAAAACTTGTAATATTTGTGGACGATGAGCGCAAATAAGATCGTGGGTGTTCCTAGTTGATCTCCGCGTCAAGGTTTCATTTAACAGGTTTTAATACCGTGTAGAGGAAAAGGAAAAAGAGAAAAAAGAATAAATAATGAAAAACGGAAAGGTGGCGAACTCTATTATTTGAAATAATCGATTATCGCCGAGGAGGGGTAAATAAACAGATCTTCCGCGGCTAGTTTTTACTATTGTTTTTGAATTCGTTCGATGCACATAGCTTGATCCACGCCTTCAGCTCATTTGTCAGTTTGTCAGCCGACACGACCTCGCGGGTCTTTAACCCGCACCCTGCGGTACGTATCAAAGCTATCCCCCGTCATGATTAACGTTTACTTTTAATGATTTTTTTGACATAAGAAATTTGTAATAAGATTTTGTGCATGGTGGGTATTGCACACGTATTTTTTTCTCTCTTTCTGGGTGTAATACTTCGTGATAGGTATTAATAAGCTTATTACATCGTGCTCTGTATTTTACCTAGAAAATTATAACGTTCACAATTTCACGGAGAATTATGTTGCATACCGTTTTCTGTCTGTTTCTCTAATTGTTATTTTTTCTTCGAATGGCCCGATTTAGGTATGAAAAATAATAATCCGTTCCATCAGGTAAATACGAATACGTCGACTTGCTCCAAGAAATACGTCTCTTTCATGAGCTACCAAACAATTAAAGTTCTCATAACAATGGTTTTAAACGAGTCTTTACAAACAATGAGACAAATTTATTATACGGTGTCCTTATGTAAATGCGAAAGTTGTTTTTAAAAGGTCCGCAAACCAAAGGGAGGAGAGCACGTGTGAGAGGAAATGCAAGAAAAAGCACCCAAGTGTCACTAATGTTTTGTCCTATGTGGTATCGTGTTACGTTTCTTTTCGACGGTCAGGGTTTATCAAGATTTTATCCCTGTGCCGAGTTGATGGGTTTTTTATGTATTTGACTCTCTGTATGCTGGCCACCGATTGAGGAGAAAATTACCGCGGGTTTATTTTCGGGGTGTTTTATTGGTACAAATGGCAGATTTTTTATACGTTTTTCTTTTTGGGTAATTGTTTATGGTGTCGTAAAGTTCGAGCGAATTGAGTAAGAGAATTGAAGTTTGTTTGAGCTATTTCTGCAATCCTGGTGATAGGATTTTTTGAAGATGGAGGAGAAGGGGGAAAGTTTGTATTTTTCATCTTAATAATTATATTCAAATTCTTCTTTCTTTCGCATAAAAACCAGCCATACCGACTATTCTAGTCAAGGTCATGTAGTTCTCGAATGTTGATTATTTTTCTTTTCACAAAAACCTGTCATACTGGTTGTGATTCTTAATGTTGTTTGGTTTTAGAACAAGAGATGTATTCTTTTTTGAACGAAAACCAGCCATACTGGTTATCTCATTCAAGGTCATGCTGGATTGAAAATATATCAACTGTTCTTGCGATAAAAACCTACCGTACTGGTTATGACTATCAAGGTCGTCTGGTTTTGGAACGAATGATTATCTTGTTTTCAAGTAGAAACAAGTCATACGGGTTATGATTGTCAGGATTACATAGGTTTGAAATAGTAACAATTGTTCCTGCGATGAAAAACCTATCGAACTGGTTACGATTATCAAGGTCATCCGGTGTTGGAACAAGTGATCATCTTATTTTTGAGTGAAACCTGGTCATGCTGGTTTATCGTCAAGGTCATCTGGTTCTGGAACCCTTGCAAGTTTTTTTATTTTAACAAATTGATGCGTATTGAATGAAGTGATCAAAATTTTCCATTGAAGAAGCATTCGTGATTGGCTTTTCCGTTATTTATTCTTAATTTTTTGAAATATGAAGTCGCTAATTGGTTGATACCTCAAGTTTAACATTTCTTATGACCTTGAAAAAATTCCAATCCCCTAAACATTCACGTTGAAATAAATGAAATTATCATATGAGTTGCTATCAAAAAATCCACAAACCTATCGAGTAAACACACTGTAGGCGCGAAAAAATAATGAAGCTCGTGAAAGGAAATTTTGGGAAACCATGGCCAAAAAAAGCGAACCAACTGAAACGACTGGGTGCAACGGGTAAGTAAAGTGGCCTCCAAGAACATAGTATCGTAGGTATATACAATGTTTTAAATAATGTCCACTCGGCGTGGCCGTCCGCTTAATAAATTATTCTCGTCTTCGCATTGATAAAAAGCGCAACTTGCTACCTCATATACTTGGGAAAGTTTCCGACTTTATAGCTGCGGTCCTTTCGCGTCCCTTTAGCCTCTTTAACTTGTTAACATACCGTAAATGAATTCAGCTTAAAAATTATTCGTTTTTTTTTCACTCGCGTTGAGAAGGAAAAAAAAAACTTGCTGACTTTTTCAAACACACGAGAGGTCGGGTTTTGATTTTTATGGAATTTCGTTGTACCTTGTGGCGGCGTTTATAGAGGGGGCTCGAGTTAACGGGAAATTTTACGACTTTGGATGAGGCCGAAATGGAAGCGATTTCGTGGTATTGACAGAAATGTCAAATAAGAGGATAATAAAGAAATGTATAATGACGCTTATTTTACTTTTAAATCTACGCCGAGTATAAATTTGTAATAAGTATTGGCAAATTAAGGCAAAAATAAATTCGTCGTGAATTTTTACCTCGGCTGAAAAAAAAAATTCCGAAGAATAAATTTGGATTAAACGATCAAGTCGCGTTTGTAATAAAGAACCAAAGTTTTCGTAAGAAAATTTGGCTTACTGCGAACACCGCATTGTCAATGTTTAATAATTTACTTCGTTGTAGATAAGAAAATGTTAAAAAATAACCAAACGACGCTGGCGAAAAAGCTGTAAGGTAGTTAAAAGAAGTTTATACGTTTTTAAGCCGCTGCTGAAAACAGCGGTCCCCCCCGTTTTACAAGCAAAGCTTCAAATTATCAAGAAATTAGTTGCCGAGTCGGGTTTTGAAGAGCATTCTTATCCTCCAATAACTCAAACGGTAATCTACATACAAGTGAGCTTTAAAGGTCCCCCTTTTATTTCTTGATATTAGCATAAGTCTCTCAAACCGCAACCCGTTTTTCACTTTTCCTACTTGTTTTACGTTGGCAACTCGGTATTTTTTTCCCCAAAACGAAAATTTTAATTCGTCGAGGTTTGTTCGAGAAGAAAAATCGTGGTAGTTTTAAAGTTGCGAGGTTTTTTCCCAGATTTGAATTTTTTTTTCTTTCGTATTTGAAATATACCCTGGAAATCATTGGAGTTAGAATTTTTCCACTCGCTTTAATGAAGCGTTAAATTAAACGCGATGTTTTTTTTTTCACCAAATGAAAAACTTACAAATGATAAAATAAAAGTTGTTTTTATCGCTTGAGGAAAACTAAAAGTGTGAGAAATCGAGATGATTTATATGGAAAAATAATCCGATATCAGAATTCGCGGTGTTTTTTTTTCGCAATGGCGGTTACATGAGGATTTCATGCAAGGTGTGGTTTTGAATTTTATAAAAAGAACGAGATTTTTATATGTTTAATTTTTTCCAAAGATTGGCGACGAATTGAAAATTGACGTTGATCTCGTCATTTCGATATTTTATTTGTTTATTTTGAAACATTTTACATTTTTTTCAATCAAATATTTAAAGTTGAAGGAATATTGTAAGTGGAGGGAAACTGGGAAAAGTCATCTTTGAGGACCTCAGATCTCTGGAAGGGTTTTCAGAAGATGTAGGGTGAATGTAATGCACCAAGGATGGGGACATGGTAATGAAAAAATGAAATTTTAATCTTAAAGATCAAAGTCATAAAGAGAGAAAATAACAGAAGGTTAATTTTGAGAACATACAGAAATGTGAGGAAGAAGATAGTGTACCATCTTTTTTCTTAGTACTTTTTCACTTTCATTTCATTAAAAAATCTCGGTAATCAGATTCTCGTTTTTTTTTCTTGAAAAGAAAAATTGTTTATTGAGCTGCAAATTTCTCTTACAAGAAAATAATTGCAATTTTCCGATAGGGAGGGGGGAGTGGGGGTGTCGATAGATTTTACAACCTTTGAATTCAATGTGTAGAAAGTAAAAATAATTTTATCGATCCATCATTTCAAGGTATTTCTTTTTACTTGCTAACAAAAGAATTTTGATAACATAATGAGGGTCACCCTGGTTGTGAACCCCTAAAAAAATTTTCTAAAAATGACTGAAAAACAAGGGTAAATTTTGATTTGAAGATTTTGTTCCTAAAAATTCCAAAATTGAGGGATTAAACTAAAAATGGATATAACTGGCGCATATTAGTGCAAAAAAAACAAAAATAGGAAGATTAGTCTTTTCCCCTCCCCTCGCTACATCGTTAAAATTTCAAATAAAATTCTCCACCGCAAAATATGGCCTAAAATGAAGACTATCGTTAGCTTCAGTATTTTTCATTGTTTCGCGACAAATCAATTTCTTTTTTACAATTTGATTCATTCTAGTACACAACTTTGGTGCTCATTTATGGCCAAATCGCTCCATTTTTGGATTTCTTGTCAGCAAAATCGCCAAAAAAATTATTCAAGGGTTCACAACGGATTTCTGAACCATCAGGATAGTTGCAGAATAAATTCCACTCACGCTTACTTCAATTATTCCAGAGAGAGCCTCAAAATGGTGGTTCAAAGTCAAGGTTACATTCGTGGATGACCTGCATTTTGGAATTTTTGGAATTTTTCTGAAAGTCTAGGATCATGGGATGCTGATTCTGATGAGCCACTTCTTAATTCATACGCGATATTAAATAATGAAGAAATATTGGTAAAAATTAGCCTATGTTATGAAATAATTAAATCCAGAGCCTTGGCAAAGTGCCCCCTTGCACCTCCTCTCCAGTCGCTCTAATATCCATTCACACCGCTGATCAATCGCTCCTAAGACAAATTACACTACCGATTGATTATTCGTGATAAATTTAATGCGCCATCGACATCCAGTGTAAATCAAGTCTAGTCAATTGACCTCGTGTAACCCATTGGAAAACTTGCAAGTTTGGCAAATCATTTGAGCACGATTTATGGGCAAGTCGTAACAAAGCAATCACCAGCTCATCACGTAACTCGGCTTTCATCGAGTTCTTCGCATCTTCGAGGATATCCTTCAAGAGATACGGCTTTTTTCGAGAGATCCTCGAGGACTTGGACGAAGTGGAAAATCTTCCTGTTACATTTTCGAGCTCGTGTTTGGAAAATACACTTTGCACCCTTGCCTCCCTGTGAAGTGGATATTTCGCAAGTTCGCCGTGCGCATTCCACGCTCGGTTAATTACATTATTTCCATATACCGCGGCGGTACAAGAAAGAAGACGCGAAGAAGCGAGAAAAAACTGTTTAAAGACCTGTAATCAGTGGTTTCTCTTGTACTTCGATGCCTTTTTTTTTCTTTCCACACAATGGCATATACGAACATGAAACGCCAGCTAGCCGGTAGACCTCCTTAATGCTACACCGACTAAATCATGACGCAGCGCAAAAATATCACAACAGCGGAGAAAAGATAAACGAATGTTTTACCAGGAAGAAAGTGGCGGCTACTGGTTTTGTATACATTAGTCGGCGGACGAACTACAACGTATATTCGAATGTCCTCAGATGAAAAGATTACTTTTATTAATGAATTTACATTATTCCGGTTGGAAGGCATGGGTTTAGTGACGGGAGTTATATCTCTGATGCTTCGTTGAATAGCTTTATATGTTATACAAGTGTCGGGGAGTCGCTTTTATTCCATACATGGCCTACTTCTTATGGATGTAAGAAGCCCTGAATGAGACTATTCATCGAAAAACGCGCAGAGAGAAAAAAAAACACGAAGAAAAACAGGATGTTAAATCGCCTCGTAATACACCAAACAGAATACTTTAATTGATTCGAGTTTCATTCATAAACCTGCAACGGCGACGAAGCCGCAAACTGCCACCAAAGGTGTACACGTGACTTGAAGTCGTCAACGCGAGTATCCCTTGTACGATGATTATGCGAGATTATATGAAAAATGATCTCGTTGATTGAAACGTGGTTTTTTCCTGGAGCTTTTAAAACGTCGAAAAATCCACCCTTTTTAACATTCGTCGCCGAGTATATAATTTTATTTCTTCGAATGACCCTTTTTCGTCGCGGTAAATTATTAATTCAAGGGTGCCCGGTGCCCGCAAAGGTTATTTAAGTATTTCACGTGTTTACTTTTATGGCTGAAAAACAACCGAAATGTACGCGACTAAGGTTATAATTATTTCGTCGTTTGTATCTTCTATATTCGTGTTTCGTTCGTTTGAACAACGAAAGCCCTCGAGCAAATGGAAACAAAAAACACGTACGATTACCTGCTAAGAAAAATTTTATAATTCGGCCTATTAATTAAGCGTATTACCAAGTCGACGTGCTATATAAAAATGTCAGCTAAGCTATAAAAAGTCATGGATCATCAAACGCCTGGCAAAAGAAGACGCATTGGAAAATGCTGAAGAAATTATCACTAACGTCTGTACAAAAAATAACCCCAAAGGAGTTTAAAAAGCGACACATTTTTTTTCCTCCTTGGGTTTTTCTTACGCTTGCATTTTTCATAAGGTTACGATTGGTCTCCGAGGACGAATTTATTAAGCAATAATTTTAATAGTTCTACCCTATCGCTAGAAACAAAACGGGGTAACATGTATAGTCTTGGGGTAGTAGATTTATTACTTTGAAATAGTTTCATTGGCTTATCGCTACAAACACAACGTGGTAGTACTTGTAAAGAGATATCTAAGGTCAAATTTTTAGGAAAAAAAATTACCTCAGTCATTTCAAAGACCACTGGCATCCGTAACTTATCAAACGCGTATTTTGGAAGTCTGCAAAAAAAAAAGTATCGAACTGACAAAACCCACCTGACGAGAATGCTTCATTATTCCAATGTTACCTAAGGTATATTGAATACAATTCTGTGCCTTGCTTGTCCTGCCTTGTACGTGCAGGAGTCAATATACCATAATAAAAGGATACCTTTGGAGTGCTGATTGTTAACCTGATGAATGGTGGTTAAATACGTCGAAAAGCGGAAGCTAAAGAAATGAAAGAAGCATTGCGAATTAGGAATTTTCGGTTTTTGTGTCGAGTTTTCGAAATCGTATTATTGTCTTTGAAGATCGTGATTCTTACTCGTATTTCGAAATAATATTCTCATCGTAATTTTCATTAGTGTGACATTCTTGTTTAGTCCTCTTTGAAATGCACAGGCGATGAGGTGAAAGGAGGGAAAGTATAGGTTGAGAGCCATCGAGAGCGAAAATGGGCCCAGGATTTTCCATGAACAAGGCCTACTTTTTGTTTTGACCAAACGCCCAAGTAATATTGAAAGATTTTGAGATATTTTTTATTTTAATTAAAATTACTATCTAACGTTTATTTTATCGAATTATGAAAAGTTTTCCAAATTTTGACTTGTTTGGAGTACTGAAAAATATTTTTGGGCATATTGCCTCATAAAAATATGTGCTAAAATCATAAAATGGCCTGGAAATATTCCATTGGACTACTGGTGTATTTATGTATGTACTTATTAATGTGTCGAATTATTCGTTATTACATACATGGCTGAATTGTACTCCTATTTTTCAAGGTTTTTTGCATCATTTTCGCCTATAAATGAATTTTTGAATTTTTTAAACATTTTTAAAAGTTGAGAACGCAAATTTTTACGATTTTTAAATTTTTTATCAACTTTTACCAAAGTTTATCGTTTTTTGTCAAAGTTTTTTTTGAATATTATAATTTTTATTTGACTTTAATTTTTCATGTTGTTCGATTATTTTCAATTTCAATGTTTTTTATGAAATTTTTTTAATTTTTAATTTACTTTTTTCATTGATTTTTCGATTAATTTTTCCTCCTAAGTAATATTTCGGCGTTCTGAATATTTTTCTCGATTATTTAGTAGTTAATAGTTTTATGTAGTGCTCACTTCAAAAATAATTATTCAAATATTCATTTCGTTCGTGAACGATTATTCAAATTATTGTAAAAATTCCCTCAAGGAGAAGATATTAAAATTTTTTTTTTTGAAATTACATTTTTATTAAGATTGGTTTTGAATTTAGTCACGGTTTGGTGAGAATTCTCACGAAGGGGAGGAAAAGGCAGGGGGGTTGCTCAAGAGATACGCAGTAGCGATTCAACAGAACATGCTCGGTTAGCAAAATACTTCAAAACAGCACGTTGAAAATTTTGTTCCCCCTCCTCTCCTCATTGCGCTTTTCAACGTTTTTAATTGCCGATTTAAAATCTTTTAGAAAATCACAAGCTACGTAAAAAATAAAAATAATTCATTCCTTTTTTTTTTCAAAATTAAACTTAAGATTTTAAAAATGACCAAAAATACCTTGGATGAATTAATTTACATATATGCGTTCAGGTAAAATCGAAAACTCAATTATTAAAACGGTAGCGGGGGAAGGGGAAATTAAAGCATAATTACATGACACTCGAAATTGTTATAGTTATCGAGAAAAAAATCCAAAAAATTCGACTTCGGCCATTTGTACGAATTTGAGCCACCTTAATGGAGAAAAATCACTTTGCCTTTACCGCTGCGAAAAAACCTGAATCACTCGTCGCGAACATTGGCTTTTTTTCATTACCATAATTTCTTCATTATGACGTCGCGATCCCTCGAAGTATTTTTTCCGCGAGGATAAATCTCAAACGTTCAATTCGGTCCGAGGGTATAAAAAGAGGAAAATCCCTTAGCTCGACTTTTATATGGAAACAACACTGATAAAAATTCCATTCGAAACCCTCTTCCGAAGGTTTACAATTTTCTCGTCTATAAAACGTTAAAATACGAAAGAGCGAGGGAGGAAAAACGCTCAAAATCGAAAAGACGAGATTTGTTTTAAAAGAAAAATTAATTAAATTATGCGCGGTGGCCTGGCAATTTGTAAAGAAAAAGCCCTTTTTTTTTCGTGAAAAAAAAACGTTGGAAGAGTAGAAAAAAACGTTAAAAGCGGTTTTTAAGAAAGAAATAAAAGAGATTCGCTCATACGGGGATGACAAAGTGAAAAAAATGCGGAGTGAGCGGGAGTTCGGCCGGCGTTTCGTGCCGAGTAAAGCTCCGCGTATTCATACCAAGACTCATCCATCATTAATCAGAAATTTGCTGAGTCAGAATGTCTGTTTGCCCCTGTCATGTCCGCCTAACTTTTGACGGCATAAAAATCCGACAACCTTCTTCCCTGTGAAAGCCGTTTAATCGGGTAGACGAACATGGTATCTATATCCTTAAAAAAAAGTTCCCGAAGACGAAAAATTTTATAGTGGTTTTAATTTTTTATGCCGAGTTGACGAACGTGTCAGAAATGGTGTGAATTTGTATTTTTCTTATCAGCTGATGTTTGAATTTAGTAGAAGCATGTGATAAAAAGTTCGATTCGAATAACCAATGAGGTATCAACACCTGTAAGGCCTCGGTAACGTTGCAACAGTTTAGGAGTAGCTTTTAATCTCAGTAGGAGGTCGTGGATGCTTGGTAATCTATTCTTTTCAGATGAATATAGCCTACTTAGGAGTATAATACATATGTATAGCTATCTACCTGAATACATCGACGATGATTTATTGCCGATGTTATTTTATTCGTTGTATTGTGGGAATTTGCTGCGCTTGATTTCATCTATACCTTTATGTATATTTTGTCGCGTATATTTGGAGTATTTTTTGTGCAGATATCTACTTTCTAATAATTGTATTGTGTGATTTTAGATTGGCTGATGTAGACGTCACGGTGGAAATTGGAAACTCAGCAAAGGTAAGTTGATGCCATGAACTCGGAAGTCGTCGCGGGATTCGGTTGGTTATGCGGATGATAAAAAACCTCGACATACCTGTCATTGGCTCCGATTAAATTGAATTTAATAACGAAATAAGCGACCGTTGTAAAATTCGAGCCAACACGTACGTATAATTCGAGATTTACAACGAGAGAGTAACAGCGACGGATTTCGTATTCGAATATAGCGTATTCGTGGAAATTAAAAAAAAAGGCTCCGAGCAATGATGGAACATAATAAAAAAAATATACGCAAAAACACGCTCGATGAAAATACAAGATACAGCTCGTATATAGCTCGGAATAAATTCAATTTCATTTCGAAGGATGATGGAGGAATTTTGAAGCTGGAGGAGATACGAACAGGGGAACTCGCGTCTGACAAATCGCACATGATTACAGAAGCGCTGGCCCATGTGTTATTATTATGTCATTAGGCTGATAGCTGAGCTTATTTCTATGTATGCTGTGTTCGTATCTACCTTCTAACGTGTTCCCTGCCTAGTTTTACCTTCGTATTATATCACGTCTTTCGTAAGTAATATCCGAGCCAGAACTTTGATCCTAAAAGAATACCTTTCTACATCGACACATTTCGTAGAAACGCGGATAACGTTTTTGAATACAAAATTAGCGCGCAAATTTTAATGTTCTGTTAAAAGCGTAACGCGTGATCGTATTTATTTCAATTACCTATTAAAA
The DNA here is from genome assembly GCA_003261595.1 of Maconellicoccus hirsutus. Classification (NCBI taxonomy): domain Eukaryota; kingdom Metazoa; phylum Arthropoda; class Insecta; order Hemiptera; family Pseudococcidae; genus Maconellicoccus; species Maconellicoccus hirsutus. The sequence goes on from QBDW01006579.1 coordinate 20,005, forward strand.
CCTCGCACGTAATTACTTCGTGAAGATTAAAACAGGGTGAATGAAAAAATAGAAAAAAAAAATACACAAAGAGATAGAAACGGAAAAATATAGCAAAAACGCCGCCACATAGAAGTACCTTGTCGAGGCGTGTGAGAAAATGAGTGTTGTAACAGAGTTGAAGTTTTACAAGAAAAGGGACGCGTAGACGGAAACAAAAGTTGCGAATGAAAAATTAGTATCATCAATGTTTTTCGGGGGAGAAGGAAAAAAAAGCAAAAACTACGTTCTCAGGATATGGTCACTCTTAAACAATCCCTTCTTTTAAACTTACACACTTAAGAGGGTCACAGACTACCGGCAACCTTCGTTCTTTTTCCGCTCTCATCAAAACGCTTAATCTGCGGCAGAACTTCATTCTCATCCGTCGCAAATGATACAAATAATCTGTCACGAAGCTATACGTACCATTTTTCCGAACAAGTTAAACTTCATTACAGATTACACTCGGCGTTAACCGTTTTTCCGCTACAAATAATTTTTCCTTTCGAGAAAAGTTTATTAATTCTTTGTGAAAGGTCGAACGAAACGATTGGCGTTATACGCGGATTATAGTTCGTAAGTAATAGCATCTATGATTCTACCTGTCATACAGAGGCGTGAATTAAATTGTATAAATTACCTGTGCCACTGATGTCTACCAATTCTGCCGCAATTCGGCAATTAAATTGATTAATAGCGATAGTAGTTTTATCGTTGAATGGCGACGGTAATTGTATGTTACGAGTTATAAGTTGCATTAATTCGACACGAAAAATGACCGTTAAATCGGTTTTATAATTTCCTTATCGCGTAGAAATGGAGTTCCAGATATTGCCGAATTACGTGGAAAAATTCGCTCATAAATGACGAATATTATTCGTGAAGGAGTTGTGTTCAAATATACGTTGTTTGTTCGAGTATTCTTTGCATGAATTTTCTTTATATAGGTGTGAATTCAATCATTTAATTAATTAATTACGAATCGCAATCGCGAATGAATTGGATTTTTAAAAAAATAAAATAAAAAAATTGACGTTATCAGAATTAGATTTTTATTAGCGTTTGGTAACGCACTCTAGTGGCAAAATTTAAAAACTAATTTTTTAAATTTCGTTTTCCGGCTTTCCGCCATTTTATATTTCAGATCATCTCATTATCATATTTTTTACTATTGTAATAAAAAAACATCGTTATTTTGTGCTCTCGTGGAATGTGTTATTAATTTTTCTAATTAAATAATTGTTAGGTGACACAAGTACGTTGTTTCAGACGTATAGTTCATATCGATGGAATCTCGTCTTGAAGAATCGTTCTTGGAATCTCGTAATAACCGAAGACGAGCGTTTACCAGAATCAGAGTCAAAATTATTTACACCGTTTGGTTATATTTATCAAATTACCGATGTAAGTTTAAATCCATCATGCGTTTTGCACGAATTCACCAAATAAGGCAATCCATCGGATTTTTCATCATGTACACCCAGCGCGCGTATTATCGACTCGTCACACATCGGTAATTATTCACAACTGCGGCCAAAAACAACCCTATTTTACAACTTTAAAAACCACGTACGCTAGAAAGATTAATTGCTTTAGCTTATTCTAGCAATTAACACACTAACCTAAAGATAATTGATTTTCGTAGCTCGTACGGACAGCTTATATTGAACGAACAATGAAGCAGATTACACGGTATCAGCGGGAGGTACGAATTTCTTTATTTTGCGGTTTTCTTCGAGAACACACGCTTTGCGGATCTTTTAAACGAATCCAATGACAACTAGATACCATTAATTTAAATCAATTGAGCTAAATACATTGTTGATGGTGTAGTTGACCTGTTGGGATGACTATGTACGCTCGTATGTAAGTTGATTTAGACATTGATATTCGAATTGATACAATATCTGTCGAATTTATTATACGTAATGAAGCGAATGTGTGTAGAGAAATTAGCTCCAGTGTTTGATGAATTCGTCGATTGATTGATTCGAAATGCAACAAGTGCTAGTTCTTTTACATTCAATTATTACGTTCTAATCGATAATGTAATATCGGCGATAAACGTCGTTGATTAACTTGGCAACGTCAAACTTTCAACGAATGTCATTCAAAATGACGTCAACTTTTCACCGTGTTTGAAATTTTAGTCATTTCGTGTTATAAATACAGCGTTATTTTCTTAAAACGTTTATCAAGTTTTTTAAGGGGAGATGATGTAATGATGTAACGAATGCTTTTATTTCAGAAGCTGTGTTATGGATCACGATATGTTTGGAAGTTCTCCGGTATGCGTATTTTCGTTCAATATCCAGTGCAAGTGTTGTGTTATCCGAAGCAGTGCCAGATATTTGTCTACGTTGAAGAATGCGAGGCTAGTGAACTATTATTACTTCATTTATAGAGTACTCTCCCCCCCCCCCCCTATAAACAAACTAGTGATGAAATGAAATTATGATAGAATTTTCGAACGAATCGGGTACTCGGACTCGTGACGATTTTCAACTCCCTTTTAAACTTGAAATGATTTTATCAGTGGTTTATTTTCGTGATTTATTCGTGAACGAAAGTCTATTTCAATTAGATTTTCGTATTTTAATTAACGCCATTGACGACGTGATTCGACAATCTATTTGTTTTAAGTTAATATTAAGATAATATGTTTAAGTATTTAGCTACGACGTACTTCGCCGTTGCTTCCCTTAGAATTTCCATAAACATACGAAATTTCCCACACAATGACGTCGTTAAAGAGACATCGCGTAAATTCGATTCGCAACATATTCGACATCTTTAATTAACCCGCTTACGTAACATACCGGTAATTACGCGTCTTTCCCAGATTACTCAATAGTTTTCGGTTCCAACGTGTCGGACGAAATTGAAATAATAAAAAAAACAAACCGAAACAAAACGTTATAAATCGCGATAATGTATTAAGCAAACAATAAACAAAACGATGTAATTGCATCGTGTAAAAAATTAACACCGTCGACGCGCTTACACGCGCATCTTATAAAAGTGCCGATTCATAATGCTTCGCAATCGCGACCTGTCTGTGCCGATTTAAAATTTTAATTCGCAGCGCCGATTTGATTACGTTTGGGTTAGATAATACGTGTATTTCAAGAGTGCCGATGATTAAAACAATGATATAAATCTCAAAATGTACCTTAGAAGACCGAACTGCGTTTGTACAAGTATTAACCAACCAGAGTGAACTAGATCCGCCTACTGTTCGGCTCGCGTTTCTGAACACCTGTTTTTACAGCCACCGAATATGTCGACGTGACGAAACAAAATGGTTTATTGTTTTGTGTTTCTTATCGTGGATCCAAATCGTGTTTTTATTCGAGGGATCAAAATTATGAGTTTTGGGATTTCATTGAGGATTTGTATAGTTTTTTTTAAAGATTCTGAATTTTCTTGAATTCTGGTATCGATGACAGTTTTGCCACAACACAGAAACAAAAAGTTCATACGTCGAGACAAGGTAAAAAATTACCCTTCGAGGAACCACATTTCATCATATTTACAACCTGTCAATGCATCAAAACACATCATCTTTATTCTATAAATAGGGAACTTTCAAAAATTGAAAATTATATTGAACATAATGAAAACATGTACCGATTTGTCTCGTTTTTCTCGCTCTTCCCCTACCTTTATGGCATTTTAAAACTCACAAAAAAGGGGAAAAAACCCTCGCACAAACAATGAAATTAATTCGCACGAAACTAATTTACGTCGAAATTACGAAACACCCTGTATACGCATACATTAATCGGTTTTTGATACCGGCATATACTTCGGCGAGGAAATACGCTAATCCTCTATTACGTCATGTATACATGTACGAAATACCGAAATTACGACCAAAATACAATTCCAATTCCCAACGATCATCCGTCTCGAAAAGCCCACAGCTCGTAAACCGAGCAAAAAAAACATGTGCAGAAATTCTTGTTAATTAAGTTAAAACGCCTTTTAACCGCATCACTATCGATTGCTTTTTTTTGGTCGGTTTACATCGATGGCACGATGTAGGGTATAAATTGTGACACTTATTACAAGGGTAGCGACTTTAAGGGGTGGTTCTTAGTTCATTCATCATTTTGGCGATCTTGGCCTGTCGATAAGGGTGGCCCGAGGGGCCGCAAGGTGCTGGCTAGTCTACCCTTATGAATTATAGCCGGCAGCGGACGATTACTTTTCTGCGGCGTGTATGTGTATTTTTACACGGTGTGGAGACGTTTATATACGTGCTAAGCGGGGGGTCTATTTTGTAGTTTGTTTACTTCGTCGCCCTGTGTGATTATCTGATTGTAGATATGGATTCTTGTTTGCTACCGCGGTGTCGATGATGTAGTAATTGATGTCGTTTGATGTGATCTATGTATGATTAGAAGTATGTAGATGAGAAAAAGATGTTAGTGAGTTTGGCTCGTTTATGTGAAGAATTGAGTGCACATTGATTAGGTTTGTCGTGCTTTCTTGATGAGGAGGTTTTTGTGGAGTAGAAATATCCAGGTATTGAACTACATGATAATTTTGTGACAAAGTGAGTTTCCCGAGTGTAATTTTTTTCTGAAAATTTTGAACAATAATTTCCTCATTTTTTTTCATTGCATATTAATGAACACAATTACGTATACTTTTAAAATTGATGAATTCATCAATATCAACGTCATATAAATTGATTTTACGTATCCTAAAAAAAACCTCAAATCGTCCTGTTCAACTCATCCAATCATCATTAGCTCAAAAAAACCTCATAGTGAAAATATCGCAAAACTTTATTGATAAAAATGACCCTCTTCAAACAAAGACATATTTCCATCATAAATATCAACTTTTTAGACGACGTCTTTCTCGAAAGTAAAACGTATTAGGTACGTTTAACAATAAATGCCTTCGTCACATTACGCTCGTTTAAATAGGGCGCAGGGTCGCGATGCAAAAAAAAGTCTCCGTCGCGGAAATATACACAAGGGGAGGAAAAAACGAGGGAGATATCAAAATTATACATTCAGATCGGACTAAAGTTTACCGCATATCTAAGATATTCTCGGTGGGAGCTTTTGATAACGTGGCTGAATTTTATGTCGTCTAATTTATCAAAATATACATCAGACTTTTCTTCGACTTGATTTTTTTTTCGGGTAACGTAACTCCAAACTCGTTGTGACAAAATTGGCCTCATATTCTTCGCATGTACACCTTATCGACTCAAAAACGAAAAAACCGAAGCGAAACCATCAATCGATATCTTAACGACGTGATTTAATTTAATGGTATCGTATTAACTCTCAAATGATCACTCATTACGGTCTTCCTTACATCGGACCACAAATAAAAATCAGCAAAATGGTTTTTTGCATCGACAAAGACCTCGATATAATTACAACCTGGTATAATCGTCTCGTGGAAAAAAAATGATTAAAATTCGTCTAAAACTGTTCGCGAGTATTTAACAAGGAAAAGCATCATTAATATAGAAAACGAAGGGATGCTGAAAGATCAGCGAGGGATGATTATTCTCACGAGGGTTGTTCTATATTGATTTGTTAGCGAACCACTTTCGTGTAAGCGAAAGCAATTTACCTTAGACAGAAAGCCATCACGTCATACTGTCTTCACCAGACACCTTCAACTTGTGCGCGAAATTTTGCCTATATCGATAATAAACTATACGCATATTTGCCCAAACTCGCCCTGAAACTTTGACAACATTATTTCGCAGCTTAGTTAATAACTCCGCTTATTTAACTTCGGCCTTTTTCAACCCCTCTCGTCGAACGTACGATACCTCGTCGACAACCGTGGTTCCATCGCAACTTTTCTACGTAGAATATGTTACCTTTCCATCAAAGGGCGCATGTGAGTTCTGGAACCAAGACGTGATGCGATTTCTGTCATGGTGAAAGTCCTACTTATGGTGGGCCCTGTGGAAAATCCACCAAAGACCTGATCACCTGGGTTATTCGCGGATCTAGACTTGAGTTTTGCGAGGAAAATAGAATTTCTAGAGAGTAATTCATTTCCGTCGATTTGAAAAAATGATTCTTCCGTATGGACATTTTTTTCCACTAATTTTGGTATACCTACTTTTTTTCCAAGAGTTGGAATCTCTCTTTGGATATGAGCTCGAGTAGCAGAAATATAAAGTAAACAAAATAACTCAGTTGGAACATTTTTATAAGGTTTAGGGTGATTTGAAGGGAAAATTTTTAAATTGAAGTTTTTGGAAAATCAATGAACATTTCTTTATCGACAATTTTGATTTTACTTTTTCCGAGATGTGCTCAATTTTCTTTCTTTTTTTTTAGAAATTGAAAAAAAATTTTGTACAAAATATCAAATTAACAAAAAATTAGTTTTTAAAAAATTCAAAGAAATTGACGTCACCGTCTTTCGCACCTCGATTGTAAATCTACCAGAATTTACGATGCCTTAATTTTTAATGATTCCCTTCCTCGATTCTACTTCCTTTCATGTTACTTTAGTGCTCTGGAGTATCTTGTATCATTTTTTTTGTTTTTGTGTTATTAATTTGAAAAAAAAACAAAAAAAATTGATACGTATATGAAATTATTTACTTGGAGATGAAAATATATCTAATTTCTTTTGTTTGCGTAGCTTCATACGATAAATGCGGAATTACTGTCGAAGATCGATTTTTTTGTTCAATTATTTCTCAATTAATAAAATTTTTAGCGGAGTAATTAGCCGAAATTTTATGCCATTTGATGGAAATTCTATTTCATAGTAGTTCGTCTAATTGAGATTTCGGTGAAATTTTTAACATTTTTCTCATGAGAGGCCTAGTATTTTTCGTTTCACGTAATGTTTTGATAAATCGACGCTTTTACATGAATTTTATTTCAATTCTTAAAAATATTTGCGTAAATTTTCTTGCTATAAAAAAAGTTGTATGCGGGATAACTTCATCATTCATATTTTTTTTATTGCATTTTATTTTGAATAAATTAATTTACTAGTAAATTTGAGCTCGTAGTTGTAAAGACGAAAAACCAATAAAAACGATAAATATCATTCTTGTGATAATATTTGGCCGTTGTCGCCGCCATTTTATGTGCGTATAATTGTTATATATTCAAGAAAAATTGATGTAATCCCATTTTATGTGCGTATAATTGTTATATATTCAAGAAAAATTGATGTAATCTATGTAAATGTCTATGTCTTATTGAAAAAAAATTAAGTAATGAATTTAATTAAAAAGAAAGGGGAAAACATGTAATAAGGATAAATTACAAAAGGAAGTGGCTAAGGAAACGAAAGGATGTTCGTCGACTTCCGATTTAAAAATTCAGACGTATTGTAAAACAAATTTCGGAGAAGTCATGATTTTAGTAGAAAATGAAATGTACCTAAACATCTTATCTGATTTATTTTGAAAAAATCGCAGATTACAAAAAATTATTTCTTTTATTCAAATGTTCACATGTGATCAAATTGAGTCAATGTCATTATCGAAGTATTTAATTCAAATTTTTGTTCACACTAAATTTAAAGAAAGAAAAAAAACACAAGAATATCAAATTTGGCGAATCTTGAATTCTAGATACATTTTTCTTTATTTATCGTGTGCAAATAAAGAACTTATCAGTAAGAATGAGTATGTCTGATACCCGTGACTGCGGTGACGACTATTTCTTATTGAGGAATATTTGTATAGATTTGTTCTGCGAGAATCAGGTTGAGAAAGAGTAAAAATTGAGAATTTTCAAAATACCACCTACTGCGACTCCTTCATTGTCTTTAGGTTCGAGGTACAAATGAACTACTGTGTTCTGAGTAACTTTGGTTTTTTTTCTTGTGTTTCTCAGTATTCCTAAAAATAATGTAGAATTTAGTTAAAGCATTTTCAAAGTATTTTTTTGAAATTTTTGAAGGTTTTTTTTTTAAATTTCGTTTTAGTAGACTATTTGTTTTGTTTTTTTAAAACAAAACTTGAGAATATTGTTCGCATGCTGTGACGTCAAGGTTCATTATTTAGTATTTGTTCTCTTCGTAAAAATACCTGATGACCTTACGACTTAACAACTATGTCGTCGCGAAATCACTTCGTGGTGGAGAACGACTGGTACCTGGTGATACGATTTGAAAAAATATCCGAATGGAAGAGGAAAGATCAGCCTCGGTGGTATTTGTTGGAAGCCTTGGAACGATTTCTACAAAGTTTCGTCATGTAGCTCATCTTGTATTATTGCTTTGTCATTTTTAAATGGAAAAAGCGTTGTTTTGTCATTTAATGCAAAACGTGTTACATGACAAAATTCAAATATTAAAAATTCGATTATTTTTTATGAATAAAATTATCGTTTTAAGTAAATCCATATTCGTTGGTTTGATTGGTGGTAAGTGATTGAGCCCTGCTTTAACCACGAAATTTGCAATTACTCGGAATTTTTGCTTGTCGATATTTTTTTATTCAAGTTTTTGAAATTCTCATGAATGAAGTTGAAAATTTTTTAATTAGATGAAGAAAATTTGTTTCGAATGATCGCGAAGGCTTTTTAATCTCTTCTGTTCAAAGAGTGATTGTAGAAAGGAAAGTAGGAAAGTAGCATTAAAGAAATCAATAGGCCGGCGTTGGATTTCTTGAACAGAAAACCCTAAATGACGGTTTGATTATTGAAAGATCGAACGATTCCATTTGGCGGTCTCCTAAATCGCATTCCAAAGAGAGGGAGGCAAATGAAGATGGTAAAATTACTATTCTAGGCCTTCAATCTGGCAACCCTGTAATTGACGAAGGAGCATCGTGATCTTACCGAAAATTATCCCCAAGTTATACATCATGATGAATGTTATCATCGATGAATTAAAATTCCTCATTTGTCAAGGTCGCGTTTTATTTTTAAGGTCATTCACCCGATAATGTAATTAGCCTATTTTCAAGTATTTTCAATGGCCACAAGTGTTTCATATCGATGACTTATTCACGGTACGTAAATGAAACAGAAGTACTCGTCGAGTTGCCGAAACCATTTCAGGCAATACCCTGAAGGACTACGGAAGTCATGGTTCAAGATGACGCCTATCTTATAACAAAAACCACGTGTCGACTTCCTCACATATGAAGAAAAAATAAAGAAACTACAATAAAAATCATACGAACCCTTACCTTGATGATTGTTCTTCCTACTGGTTTTCTTCTCCTTCATCCAAGGATACTCTTGAACGTTTATGCCACTCTGTTGCGAATCGGACATACCGGCGTTGTACATATTGGCGTTTTGAGCACCCTGGCTGATATCATCCGGAGTCATATTATCGGTCATATGATGTGGCAATATGAACTCCGCCATGGACGGTTGACTGCTTATGAAGCCGGATTCCGGAACAGGGCATCCGGCCGAAGAATCCATCGGACCTGTGCCTCCAGTGGCGGCGGATACAGCCGCCATCCAAAATCCGCCTTCCATCGTTGGCGAATTCTCGCGTCCTTTGAGGCCGTTGAGGTATTCTTCGTCGTCCGGCTCGTCGTCGTCGTCTTCGTCATCGTCGTCCATGCGAATATGCTCGAGCATTCTGTGCGTCGAAGGTCCCAACATCCCGAGTGGTTTTATGTCCGAATTCTTTTCGCCAGTTTTTAGCATCATTTAGGAACCATAATGTTATATCGCACTGCACTTAGATTCAAGTTACGAAATCGCAAAACGCGTTTTGAGTGTAAAAAACCGCGATCGCGAACTAAAATCACCGTAAGGAGCAAGCAACGCTTGAATGTACTCGACGAAAATAAGGGTAAAATTAACGAAATGCAAATGTTTGATTGAAACTGATGTTTAAAAGTATCGTGAATAGAATGCAACTCGAATTCCCTCTATTCATTGGGTACGGCCTCCAAATTTGGGTGGCGAGTTTGGCGCGCATTGTGACGCGCCTGCGTTGGAAATTTGCGGTTGTCGTACGTTCGTTGCGGAGTTGTGGCGGAACGCCTTCTTTTATTCTACGACTGATTCGTTTCCTCCGTCAATCATCTGTGAAATAACGTATCTTTTAGGAATTTCAAATGAATAAATTTTTTACCAAATGGCCACCGTGAAAACGTGGCGTCGTGCCGATGTTTCTATCAACGTAATCTCCGCCGTTTAATTATTTCTTCGTATAGCGAATCGGAAAAAAAAAACGAACCACGTGCGAATCGAACCGAGCTTTTCGAAATTTCACCCGGAGTTCGTTGCGCAAAGGCGTAAAGGCGTGGACGATAATTTTTACAATTTACCATTTTGTTTTCAATCGTACCTGCTCGTGATGTGAGTGGAATTTTAGTTCGAATGGACGAATTTTTTTTATGTGGCCTAGTTATCGACTTGGTTTACCTTGAATCGCGTAGCTTTGTTGTATTAAACGAGATTATTTGGAAGAGGTTGGGTTTACGAATTTTATAACATTTTATATGACGTCATTGGTGACCTTTGAGTTGTAGTTTTAGCTTTCACCAATGAAGACGGTTTTGAGGATCAAAATGCTCTAAAAATTAATTTTGCAATGATGAGTTTGACAATCAGAATTGTATTATTTAGGTTAATTTTGTGGGTTTTTAAATATTTTAGCAGAAAAAAAAATACAAAAAGGTCAATTTGTTTTAACTTGACTTTGAGTTGGGGCTTTGAGAAGTTTTATGAGGATTTCGAGGAATTAATTTTGTTGAAAGTAGTGAAAAAAATATCGTTCGAAAATAAATGGAAAATTTTCTGATATTTTTGAGCAATATTTTCCATTATAATAATGAAAAAAGGGAGGAAAGATGTAGTTTTATGTGAATTTCATTGAAGTATTAGGAAATAACAGCTTTAAAATAAGTCGAAATTACGAGTTAATGATGAAATATCATTCGAAAATAAATGGAAAATTTTCCGGTATTTTGAGTAAAATTTTCCATTTTGTTTATTGATGAAAAAAAATTAGTTTTATATAATTTTATTGAAGTACCGAAAAACAACTATTATAAAGCAAGTTGAGCATAGGAGTTGAAATGCCCGTTATTTTAAATTCAAATGAGGAAATTCTGTCAAGAAATCTTAGAGAGAGGGTGAAAGGAAGATCTCAGAACGAAGTTCTATATGAATTTAATGCAGTCTGAAAACTAATGGAAAATTTTTTGAACTGAAAAATGGAAATTTTCTCAAAATTTTGAAAGAATTACTTCGTTAGGATTGAAAATTTTAATTTTTTTTATGCCTTCGACGATTTCTTCATTATTTGTTTGTTGCTGTAATTTTTAGTTTTATTTTCAGCAAAATACATACAATTTTATATTTTTTCAAAATCAAAAATTACTTGATTTAAAGTTCTAGAAGAACAACATGGCGCATCTTCACCAATTTTAAAAAGTTTTCCTGGAGGAAAATCGCTGTGCCGATGTAATGTAATAAAAATCTAAAAATCTGATAATTTTTAGAAAACAGTATTTATTAATATTATGTTAATATGAAACGTCTACGATGTTATTTTCCACCATCTTCTTGTTCAATGATGTGTTTATGTTTTTCCTAATGTTCTGACGTAATAATTGCAGTTTTATCTCCCACCCCCCCCTTATAAAACAGAATCTCTTTTGAAACACACTATTTTTCTGATTGAAGTAAAAAAAAAAATCGGTTCCAAATCACTCGAAGAATAGTTCTCCACTGACTCGTCCGTTTTTGTGCCCCTGGTTATGGCTTCCGCATATTTTTTCCAGGCCAAAAATGTAGCAATGCGATTTTTTTGTGATCACAAAGTCAATAAATGAATTTAATATATTTTTATATGGATAATAATTTTCGGATATTTTTTATTAATTTCTCTTCTGATGATATGAACTCAAATTTATTATTGAATTTATGAATTTACTGTATAAAAATCCCTAATAAAATTATGTTTCGATTAGTGAAATTAAAAAAAAAAACACCAATACAACGTAAAAAGTCTGAAAAATGTATCAATAAATGAAAGAGGTATTAGCGAAAAAAAATCTCGTTTAATAGACTTTATTTTCAAAGTTTGATATAACGGTCTCACGTCGCATCGGTGGTTTCGTATTCATAATTCGACAGTGGGCTGCTTCATTACGCGAAATCCACCGCGAAAGGGATTCTCCAAGTGTAAATATTTATAGGCTTAGACTAATGGACATATCTGGAGTTCTGGACATGTTCCAGTGAAGATAATCATGGTCAGGATTTTCTTCGTATAAAGTTTTCGTTTACGATTAGTAAGCAATTTTATCAAACAAGAAACTTACACGATTTGATAAGAACGTAGATGATTTTCTTGCTGTGGTGAGGTTGTACAACACTACACAGAAAACACTTTACGATATTGACGATCTCATCGATCACGGTGATGAAAACGAATCGCGTATTCGCACTTGAATCGATAATACGCGGACGGATTAGGTTGAATATACATCGCACGAGATCGAAAGATCGATTTACCAGTGTACAAAAGCGTGTTTTTGATTATTAAAAATATAATATGGACATCGGGACGGGTACGAGAGAGCGGTGTTTTTAAATCGAGGTGTGTTTTAAGGTTGTCCGAATAATGGAAAGAGGGATCACGTGACTGACTTGTCAACCAATGACGGGACTATGATTACTGAGCCGAGCTAACTACTAATTTGCTGGTTGTTTGTTACGATTTGCCGTTACCATGGGTTTTTTTTATCTCGTTTCTTAACAGTGAGTACCAAAGTTGCGAGTATATCTACAGGTTGTCGTGAATTAAGAAGCCGGATGGGTCTGAGTTTCGTATAGCGAAATGTATTAAATCTCGGTGCACTTGTTCCTAAACATTTGAGCCGATCTGTCTTGCTATGTAAAGAATATCATTCTCGTGTACCCTCCGCGCTCACGCGAGCTTATGGATTTTCAAATATGAAATATGTAAAACGATTACCTTGTTTGGTATGAAAAAATACATCTGTTACTGAGTTATTGTTCTAGATGTGTTGGCCGTTTCGCAGATGCCTTCGGAAATGTAGCCTGATGTCGGAATATGTATCGGGATAGTTATTTAATGTTATATAAGCCCGGTTTTATTGTATTTTTTTACGTCGTTTTGCCGGCTTTTTTTCCTTCGTTTTGAAATTCGCCGAAACGAGAGACGAGCGAAGAATTTCGTATGCGGAGGTACGATTTATCGAAATGAGAGATTTTTTGATGAAAATAAGTTAGGAAGGTTTGATGACGAATTTATTATACTTTTTGAGAAAGGGGTACGCCTGCTGTTGTCGCTTCGCGGCTCCTAGAGTTATTGGATTAGCATTTTGTGTTCGAAATGAAATTTTTATCAACTATTGTATTAATTATTCACATTCGAGCGCAAAAAAGCCATTGACGTCATATACTCCTCTTTTATAATATTAAAAGAAGGGGGGATGGAAAAATCGATTTTTCACCCTTGAATAACGTCATGTGTCTATCAAAAATTGTGAAAATTTTTAGCTCTATTTTCGACGAAAAGTTCATCGATCTCAATGATCGATAAATCATTGAGCACTTCTGTAGTGATTTTTCAGTATTTCAATTTCTTTGGAAGTTATATGAAAGATGATGTGATTTGAGTTGAAGTAAAGGGGCAATTTCTTGTCAAGGTATATGACCTTTGGTAGAAGTAGTGAAATAGTACCAAATTCTGTCAAAATTTCAAAAAAAGTGGTAAATTTTTTTTTTGATACATTTATTTTGTTTTTAACCTATAAACAGGTTATTTACAAAAAATTAAAATGAAATTTTATAAACTTAAATCTATTGGCTTAATTCTATTTAATCTACGATACGTGCCAATTCATAAAAAATTGACAGTATTTTATGAAAAATGAATAATTTTATTGTAATTTTTTCAAATTTTGAAAAAAAATCCGGAGACGTAAAATATGTTTGAAAAAATTACAATAAAATTATTTATTTTTCATAAAAGACCTGTCAATTTTTTATGAATTGGCAGCACTGTCAGAAAATGTGACGTCTTATATATTTTTTAATTAGTAATGAGAGGCGTTTCTTTTTTTATAATTTTAATTTTTTTTGCTCACACATTTTCGTATAATTTGAAATTTGACTTTGTTGGAGGGGGGGGGGAATTAATGAAGTTGAGAGGTTTCTGAAAAATTGATAAAAAAGTAGTGGAAAAGTAGTGATTTTTCATTAAAAAAATCCGTTACATACCCTGATTGACAATTTTTTATGAACTGGCGGCACTGTCAACAAATTGACGTCACGACTTGAGGTGGCCTGACCATGAATTTTGAGCCTGTTGTGTGTGTTAATGCGTTAAATTTTTTATAATTTTGATTTAAAATACGGATTTGTTTTTAATTTGAAAATTTTTCTATAATAAATTCGATATAGTTGTCTTGGAGGGGGGGAGGAAAAGAGGGCGAGTTCAAAGGTTACTAAAAATTTAGTAAAAGGGTAATGAAAAAAATGGTGATTTTTCAGCAAAAAAATCCTTTAGATATCCTGCTTCTACTTGTCGCTAAAAAGTAAGGATTCATTTTTATGTTTTTGAATAACAAAATTTCAATCTTTTCCAATTGTTGAAAAAACAAAAGAATTTATTGTTAATTTTTCCTTTTATCGGTTTTGTTAATTTGACACGTTAATATTTTGAAGCATCTCTTTGAAAGAAAGCAAATGTGAAAATAAAACAAAACCAAGATTGCAGGGGTGTTTGAGAATCTACACGAGTTCAGATTTATTCCCATTTTGTGAATCAGGAGCGACATCTCAATTTCACCTCCTCCTTCTCCACCCTGCTGATACTCCACCTTTGTACTTTTCACTATGTTACTATTGAATACGAGTAGTTCCATAAAGTGTCACGAAAGTTTGAAACTGCAACAACGAAACATTGATTTATCTGTATTAGAAACCGGTTCACGAGGACATTGATAAAACATCGCAAAAGTTCGGCATCGCTTCGAATAAATTACCGTAACAATTGCATAGCAGGGAAAGAAGGGGAAGTTGATAAAGCTACGTATTAAGACGTAAAGAGGAGTTTCCTTGAAAATACGCACCGAGGAACCACTGACGTTGACCCTTCGTTTCCACATCTGTTGTCATCGCGTTACCATTTACCATTTAAACGTATACGAAGCCATGTTTATGATACGCCTATGTCGACGTTTATTATTATTTTTCCTATGATGTTTTTTGTTTTCTATCAGGTGTTCTATCGATGCTTTTATTGTTGGGTATTTTATATTCGCACGAAAAGCGAGCACTTTGTTTTTTTCTATTTTATACCTTATCAGTATCACCGATCGGGTAATTACGACAGGAGGTTTGGTAATTTTTCACATACTCGCGTATTTCGATGTTATATTTACACGAAAAAAATGCGGGTATCGTAGGACCTCCAATTTGATGGTAGATTATGTAACGAGCATGTGCGAAGACTCAAAAAGCAATGGGATCTGTTCGAAGAGGGGGTAGAAACAATTACATACTCTGAAATTCCATCGATATAACCTTCACCTGCGTAGCGAAAAAAAAAAGGGGGAAAAAGGTAAAGGACGATACGAATGGAGAAAAAAGGACGTAAGAAAATCGGCAATCTAGTAAATAAAACAGTAGTTAAAGTCCATTGTTGTCTTATGACGGGTGTAAAGAGAAGACGGGTCGCTATAATGTGCCAGTTCAGTAGGTCATTACGTGGCTATAAATTTTATTCGGGTTTTCTCTCTGCTAACCCAATAAACGCGGAACCCTTCTTTGGAATGGCTCGACCCGCCACGTTAGCACGCTGCGAGGGTGCTGAATAAATACTCGCCTAGTCAAATAAGTCGTAAATCTTGCATTTCTGCAGTGTCGTCGTGTTGCGAGTATTTAAACGAGGCTACACGTATCTCAATCTATGTAACATTTCGAAGATGATTATACGGTGGTCAATGAAGTACACAGGTGACGTTTACTGCAACGCTATTCAGTTGCGAAGACTTAAGGAGGAGAATGAGGCAAAAGAAAAGACGCCGTCACGTATATCGGAAAATCGAATTATATCGACCATGTTACACGTATACGTTACAAATAGAGCCGTTAATGCGATACGCCAACTATATTATGTCTAAAGAGAAAAAAAAAGGTCGGTCGAGGTAAAAAAGGGGCTGAAAATTTTGCATGTCTTTTAAGCCTCGTCGATATAGCGTACTTTATAAGGCACGCCGCCCTTCGCGAGGATCGAAGGGAGGTGCGTAGAGGTAGGACGAAAAGTAGCTAGCTTGCATGTATAACTGAAAGGAATGAACCATTGTGTCAAACAATAATACGCCGTGATCAATCAAACCATACGTCTTATCTATCAGTCGGTGAAGACATATTACGCTTCACTCAAATTTGACGTCTGAAACCCTCCAAAAATTACCTCGAAGACAATGATTTTTATAGGTTAAACGTGTCGAAGATGTTGAGAGATTTTTTTTCTGCGATATTTTCGCGCGTAAACGCGGATGTCTTTCGCAGGCTCGTGTGATTGATCGCGTAAGCGGGGCGAGGAGGCGTTTCGCGAGCGCGACCGTTTAAACGTGCTCGATACGCGGAGGGTTTGTCTCGGATGGGAAATGGAATTGGAAGTTTGGGGTTTGAAAAGAAAACGAGCATTTGGTTGTAACCTTGAAAGAAAAGTTGCCGCTGAAAGCGTTTAGTTTCGTGAGCATCTACGAAGAAGAAAATTGTCGTTTAGGAACTTACATTCACAATTTTTCAGTAGATTTTTTGAGAATTTTACCAAGTGGAAGTGGCAGGGAGTAGGGTGCTCTCTATTTCAAGGGTGCTCCAAATTATTCTAGTAGTGCATCTTTTGTTATTGCCTCAGTTTTAATATAAATAATACATCTATTTTGGTAATTGATGTTAGTTAGTGACTGGTTCAAACCGGTTTCATTAGGTATAGCAGTGCCTATTTTAATAACACGTGTCATGGATATTGTCAAATTAGGTTAAATATGTGACACGTGTCGCTAATGATTTACTTCATAACTTAAACGTGTCATCATCTGATTAACATGTGAATCGCGTCATGATATCATGATAAATACCTTCATTGCACAGGGTTCACGTGTCAGTATCAAGTGACTCGTGAAGAATGTCACTACTTTATTAAGAACACGTGTCATCATATAGATGACATAATATGTCAATACTGAGTGACTTGTGTATAATGTCACCACTCAATGATGAACACGTGTCATCGTATAGGTGACACGTGTCAGTATCAAGTGACACGCGAAGAATGTCACTAGTTTATTAAAAACATGTGTCATCATATAGATGACATATGTCAATACGGAGTGACTTATGTATAACGTCACTGCTTAATGATGAGCACGTGTCATCGTATAGGTGCCACGTGTCAGTATCAAGTTACGCGTGATTCATGAACGATTTATTTGTTTACGAGGATTCATTTCTATAACATGTCTTTACTTGTCAATTGATCCAAACTTGTGATGCTTCTTAAACAATGGATTCTTCGATATGTAATTTGATCGTTCGCAAATGATTCATTTCCATTCAGACAAGTTTCTTGAAATCAATTCTTTTAAATTTATTTCTATTTCTATTCAATTCGGACACAGTGCTGCTTAACAGTGTAAAAATATAGCTTGGCAATTTGATCTACTCATTTCTGTTGTAATAAAATTTTCTATTTCTACTCTGGAACCTCCTTTCATGAAATTTATAATTTCTCTCATATAAATCCGTTTCTCTAATCCGGCAAACTGATGAATTCATAATTCTACCGTTTATTTCGTGGAATTAGCCTCACCACGCATTCAATTTTTCATTGCAACAAATCCTTCAACTATCGAATCATCGTTCCTTCTCGCTCCACTTCTCCTCCATCTTGTTTTTTTGTAAAAAAAAGGGGGGGAATTCGGAACACGCGAAAGAAAAATTAAGCAAGCTCGGTTATTTTATGCGGGTTGATGGGCTGACGAAGAGAAGTACGTTTTAAACGCACCTAACACGTCGTCACGCTTACGAAATTATTTCTGGGTTAATTTCCCCTTTCGCTGTGAAAAAATTGATAAAAGTTCAACGAGAGTCGAGATAAGAGAAATTTCTGGTTATATACTTGTTACGTGTCAAAAAGTTTGGATACTTGTCGAGACGCTTTTGACGACTATGTAACGAATATTTCGTGTGTAAAGGCTGAAATTTCGCCTTGCGAAATTCGTTATACGAAATTGTACAGTTTCGATGTTGTTTTGAATGCGTAATCGTGACTCGACGGTATTAAAGGTTGTTTTTTGGAAATTGTAATTTTGCTTCGCGCCAATAGTTTCTTTTTGGTGGAGACGACGTTTTATATAATTTCTCCTGTTTCGTAATACATCGTCATCTATATGAAGATAAGAACTGAAGGACGATACGGCGACAACGTGGCAAAAAATTAATAAATTTTCGCCAACGTAAACATATGGTTCATCTAGGGAGGCGTCTTTATCGCGGGAAATATAGGTGAAAAGAGGAAAAGCGGAAAAATGGCGGAATGCGACATACCGTGATATTTTTAGGATTGGCGAGCGCGTGCCGCGGCTTCGTTGTGGGCCAGAGAAAGAGAGAATTTACTCATCCATAAAGCATATTTTACTGTCCTTTGTTAACGGAAGACCTTCGCTTAGGCCGGCGTATTTTTTTAAAACTTGGCTTAGGGTTGGAGAGAGATTTATAGAATAAAAAGCGAGTATTTTTGAGGGAAGATGACTAGCGATACTGTAAGGGTAGACGTATACTAGCTGACGAATTAGCATGAGAAAACTCGAATTCACGGATAAGGGTTAGTTGGGGCGGAATAATTTCGCGATTTACTTCACAGGCCTTTAAGGGATGAAAAGCCCGCGAAAGGTAATTTCGTCTGTGGTGGATTTTTCTCGACGTCGTTTTTTTCGGTGTGTTTTTTTTTTAATACCCGTATCGAATGCTGCGCGCATATTGTATAAAAATGATTCCGAAGAAGTCGAATTTGAATAAATGCGTTAATTTGTTTTTTACGAGTCGAGCAGGAACGATTGAGAAGTCGCCGAGGGTTTGGCGTTGCTTCTGCAGATCGGTGTAGGTGCCTTGTAGGGGAGAAAGTTTCGTTCTCGGGTGGTCTCGATGGAGATGTGATTTAATCGGAGGTGACGAGAGGGGTAATTCGCGATGAATTCGGGTAATTGTTCTGATGCAACAGTTTAGAGATGTGCGGGGAAATATTCAATTGAGAGGTAACCCAAGAAAAAGGAATTTCTTTACTTATTCGAGTTCGACGTTGAATCGAAGAAGGCGGTTCATCAAAAGATAGTATATCGGACTTGGAGGCACCTATCCGACACGATGCAGTGGCAAAAAACTCAATTTTTTTACCATTCTTCGCCAGTATCCTCCCAAGACATCGGCTCTCGTATCGAATATATGGAAAAAAATCATATCAAGTCGAAGACGAAGGCTGACAGACGGAAAGAGAGCATTAATCTAACTACGGACGCATTAAGAGTTTGGGTAAAAATAATAATTTCCGCGGCTATCATCAATACGCCGACTTAATCATTTACGCGGTCTCGCGTATACTCGATGCCCTCCGAAGGAAGAGAAAAAAATTGAAAAATTAAAACGTTCGCGTACGAAACGATTTATCAAACGCATCAAAACGTGTCAAATTTCGATCAAAAGTCATTTGTTGGAAAGCGGAATAATTATATGGCGTGTACGTTGCACACACGTAAGATTCATTTTTATTTAATATACCGACAATCTATACGTATAAAGGCAGCTGAACTCTGTACAGGGTTTATACGGTGGTGATGCGGTAAAGCCAGGACCACAGGTAAGATGAATAGCGCTATGTTTATTCTCATTTGTCAACGTTACGTCCGCACACACCTACTTTATTTTTGTACCTGTTTCGGTATTTCGTTTTTCCTCTCCCTTTCGCCCCTTTTGAGATCTCCGTATAATTAAGTTTTCTTCGTGATATCGGAAATGCAACACGAAGTTGATGTAAACAAATACGCGAACATCACGTATAATAAACTCGTGGGCAATAACTCGACCCTTTCTCCCTATTTCATCCCCCTTCCCGGCAACCTCGCTCGATAGCCGGATTTCATATACTACTTCGGCGTCGTACACGAAGACTGGCGTACGTGAAAGAAATTTATGGTTTTTATCTTAATAAATTAATAGAGTCGTGTGCTAATGGGTAAAAATTTTTAACTTAGGTGAAAAGGACCACGCTTGGAGGTATAAGCGCTCAGACCGAAGCTTTTTTTACTTATTTTAGGATAAAGCGTAGCTTCCTGCATAGAACCGCAGACTTTTTATCATTTTCCGGAGAGTCTTTTGTTCCTGCTCGAGAAAAAAGGAACCGGCGAAAATATTAGATAAAAGGCGAAAACGTAACTTCATTTATAACTTTTATAGCGATACATAAAGCTTTCTATTTATGGCGAACGAATATTTAACGTGTATATTCACGACTCGGATGAGAGAAGTAATCGCTGTGTGAGCATCTAACGTGCCTCGTGGAGTCGTTTCGTGTCAGAGGTTTCATTGTGTGCGAAATTTCAGCTGGGAATTTTTTTTCGAAGTTGTGGAAGAAAGAAGCGCCGTGTGAATCGAAAGATGCGGAGTTATTACGATATAAAAGCACTTTTGCGGAGGTTAAAAAAAGGTTATATTCTTGAATTGAATAAATTTAATTGTATTATTATATGAAAAGTCCTTGGAAAAAAGCATGAAATTAATTATTCAATTTTTTGATCGTTTTGCCCTTTACATCTCAACGGTAGAGAGTGCAAAATATCCAAAATTTGGGCCAAAAATGAAAAAATTTAGTTTGGTATCATAATATCCATGTTTTTTGATTCGCTAAAATCGAATCCGGCGATATTTTTTGAATGCGATACAAAATGGTGGGAGGGGAGGTGGAAAATTGGAAAAAAAGAGAAAAACTCGAATGGGCATCAAATGTGTATGTAGTTTTTCTTGTAAACTACGTGTTTTTTGATGCGCCGAAACTAAATCTAGCATTGTTTTTTGGATATGATTCAAATGGTGGTGGAGGAAGTGGAGGTTAGAAATTCAAAAAAATGAGAGAAACGCGAATGAGCTCCCGACATTCAATTTTTTTTTGATGAAATATATATTTTAATGCACTGAAGCCGAAGTTAGCAGTATTTTTTGGAAATAACCGAAAGAGGAGGAGAAGGATGGTTCGAAATCCCAAGAAAATGAGAAAAAATTGAGTAAGGTATCGAAATGTATGTTTTTTACTACGTCTCGAAGGGGAGAAGAAGTGAAGTTTGCAAATATTTTGAAATTTAATTATTTTTGTGCAAATTATGTGTTATTAATTTGCCCTAATTATTTCGATTTTCTTATGCACACAAATCTTTCTTGAAACAATGAATTTTATTTAATTTTCTTTGGCTAATATTGAGTCTTTTTTTCCAAAATTGTTCAGATTATTTATTATTTTTATAATTTCTTAACATTTGAACCAAAAAAATCCTTTTTTTAGTTTTATCTATTATTGAGCGTTTTCATTATTTTTGTACCTTTTTAGATGTTTTTCTTATTTTACGTTTATTTTTGGCAAATTTTTTGAGAAATTCCAACTTTAAACTTATACTATTCTTCTCGAAATGTGGTGATTTTTATTTAGGGGTGGGGAGGAGGGGGTTACAATTTATAACTACATGATTTGAAATCTATGTTTTTGTTTTTAGCATTGAATTATTTTGAATTTTAACCATTACCTGTCAAATTTCATTTGTATGCGACACACTTCCAAATTCTGTCGTTAAACTAGAGTTTCATTTGTAATCTTGAAACCACAAGGATAGCTTCACACATGACGCATAGCTCAACATTGAAACTGACCGAATGATTTTCCGCCTCAATCGATTGACCCGATGTGGAAATTTACACCGAAGTTACTTTGAAAAAATTCGCGTCACCTTGAGATTCGCACGCTATGTAGGAACCCTCGATAGTATACGCGGCTCTTTAGAAAATCTGGCATCCGGTTAAACTTCACCCTTTGCGTTGAGTTGGCCGGCACTGGACACCCTAAAAAGATAAATCAATTGACCAACGACACACAACGTTGCAGTCTAGACGTACACAAAGAGGTGGTTTTTTTTCATAAATTACCTTTTTACCGGAGCCTTGGGATAGGACGTATACGTTTCTGTCTCCGATTCCAAGATAGAACGGTCTCCAGGGAATTACTCGTTTTCGGCTCTTTTTTCTTTTAAATTCGGTCGAACGCGTTTGCCAAAAAACCGTCTCATCGATATAGTTTTTTCAACGTTTCGGCATCTTTTGTGGAATATACGGACGATGGTGCGGCCACGTTGGTAACGTGTGCGCGCATTTACCAAATGAAAATACAGTTTTGGGGTAAAATTAAAGCGTTCTTATCGCGAAGGGCGTGCGACTTCCATGTTGACAGACTATTGACGGTGTACACGTTTTGGAAAAGAAGTTAGTGTGGCATTTGAAAACAGCACCGCAAAGCTGGTCTTACCGAATGATAAGCGTTTTCGTTTTATTTCCTGACTATGAACGGAACTACGAAACCGTAGAGGAACCCCCGAAGGCGTACTGTTGCATCGCGTACACACACCGTGCTTTCCCCTTCGTCGCTCGTGAAAGTATCTCGCGTTGTCGCGATACGTAAATATACCGACGGTGCGACCTATCTCGTACGGTAATGTCTGTTCGCGAACTGGCGTAAACTCGGTCGTCCTCGAACAGGAATTCGCCCGTTTCCCAGTCTCTTCTTCACTTTATCGAGAAATTTCATTTCTTGTCAAAACCGTTATCAGCGTTTTCAAGAAGGGAAATAAACACCCTAGCTTTACCGAAGCTTTTTTCTCTCTCGTGCCATCGCCCGCGTTACATCGCTATCTGCGTTTCGCTCACGAATCGGGCGCGTTTTCACAAAACCAATCTTTTCTGCGGAACAATTCCAAAGCGAATAGATCGAATGGACCGATATGTTCGCTATCAGCGCCAACAAATTTTAGAAATGCATGAATAATGTTCAATTTTACAAATGCTTCTTTATATACTTCGCGTATATGATTTCGATTTATTTTTTTCGCTTTTTTATTCGTCTATTCTCCGGATGCAGAATTGCTCGGAGCGAATGCAGGAACGCTCTGAACAAGTTATCGGGTCATCTTAACTTCGAGAATACATTATTGGAATGTAACGGAGATGAAATAACGAAAGGAAAAAGTTGATCGTGAATTTTACGCTGAAGGAAATAGCCGTGAGAGAGTTTTTTGGAATTTACAAGAAGCTAGGTAGTTTTGTGAGATGTTTTATTATCAATACAGCGGATTTTATACACTTCTTGAATCTCATGATCACGAATAAATTGCGAATACTTTGAAAAAGAGATGTTAAACTTCTCAAAATTGAGTTCAAAGTTGTAAAAAATCTCAAAAAAGAAAGAATGTTCTGCGGTTGCGCTGAGAGTTGCTGTGAATTTTGATGTTGACGACCCCACCAGAATTGGTTTGAATGTTGCGCGCGTTCATGACCCTACCAGAATTCATTTGAATGTTGCGTGCGATAACCCTGCTAGAATTCGTTTGAATGTTGCGCGCGTTGATGACCCCACCAGAATTCATTTGAATGTTGCGTGCGCCGATAACCCTACTAGGATTCGTTTGAATGTTGCGCGCGTTGATGACCCCACCAGAATCCATTTGAAATGTTGCGTGCGCCGATAACCCTACTAGAATTCGTTTGAATGTTGCGCGCGTTGATGACCCCACCAGAATCCATTTGAATGTTGCGTGCGCCGACGACCCTGCTAGAATTCGTTTGAATGTTGCGCGCTTTGATGACTTCATCAGAACTTGTTTAGATGTCATAGATGATGATAACTCCACCAGAATTCATTTAGTTCCAGTTCTCTTCTTTCATTTCTTTTTTTGGTTTTTGTTTTTCAGTCAATCACTTTTCCTTGTCATGCTTCTGAAGTTTTATTTCATCTTTGTTCTCAGAGACAAATTCAAAATGTCGTTTATTTTTGTCGTCGTCTTCATCCCTTTGTCAGAAATCAACGAAAGTTACAAAATATAATATGATCTTTAAAAAAAAAATGCTTCGATGAATCAACAGTAGATATCCTCCTTGACTGCACCAGCAGCAAAAAATAATTTTGATGATTTGAAGCGACTATTGTGCGATAATTTCTGCATCTTTTTGATTATAAATTGATCTACGGAATTGCCTCTGTAAAATTGACACAAAAGGAAAGAGCTAACCAATTTCAAATCACTCAAATCCACGCAGCCTCTTCATAGCATCCCTTTTACAAAAGAAGTGAAAAAAGCCATCTCAACAACTCTCCCCTTTCTCCGTAGCAATTGGCGAATAAACCGCGAATACGTAGCGTACACGGCGAAAGCTCGCTCGGACGAGGAGGCGAAACAATGAAGAAACAAAAGTATGAGAATGCATCTGCTGCACGCATAAATAATCGGAAAACGGGGAAAGTTTTTGAAAAGTTTACGTTCTAAGGGAGACGATAATGGGTATGACCAGACCGCATTGAGTCCGAGTCGGGTCCTTTAATCATGCGGCATTCTTGGGTAAGGGATACGGACGCGTAACCGGGGTTCGGCTATTTGTTAAAATTCCAAACGGGATGGCCTTTTTTGGTCGCATCGCTTATACTAGCGTTGGCCGCAAATGTTCGCAACATCTTCAAACAAAATGTTATATTCGCAAGTGTTTTACTAGCTCATTCCCACGCTGTGCGAATCGAGGGCGCGTTTCGTCGCCTGGTACTTTTTAGCCGCGGATACCCTTTTCTAGTGCCACTTTCACTTAACTATGTGTGTAACTCTGACTTAATGCTTTGTATATCTATTAAAAGAGCCGACCTTTTTGTTCTTTTATTTATTATGTTAATTAGAGCGTTGTGTGGAATTTTGGACGTGCGTGGGTAGCGGGTGCAGGTTTCTTCGTGTTTTCGTGTCTGGTACAAGATGAGAGTGTGAGGTGGAGGAAATGGTTTATGTTGGGGAGAAGAAATGATCGTATATATGTATATTTTTTTGCGATATTTATTGGAAGGTCGTATTTTAAACGATGATTAATAAGTGGAGTAGTGCGAGGGTATTTCTGTCCTATTTCGTTCACCTCAGCTTCAATGTAGTTCTATGAAGAGAAACTTTTTGCCATTGTCCATGTAACTTTTTAGGGTAAATGATCTTATTCGTGGTGCGGATCTGGATCCCTGGCTTTGGAACTGAAATAAAGAGCTCTTTCCTTTTTGAGAGATAGTGCCAATTGCTGGACAAGCTCATCATTCCGCGTCACACTACCACTCTGGCGCTTCTTGACTTTTCATCAGGAGCCTTTATGAACTTAAAAGTCTTTCCAGCAAAAGTCAGTCCCCCAGGCTTTAGTCGAGTCCCACTCACCGCTCATAAAAGTTGTTGAAAAACTTACTCGGAAAGTTCTTCTCCCTGCCCTTCTTGAAAGCTGTCTTGGTCGTACAAATTTCACGAGTATTATGGCTAAAAAATCGCCGTCTTATATTCATAGTAGTTGATTCCGTCACCACAAATGGAACATTTGTCTAAAAAAACACTTTGAAAAAACTAAAAAAAATTTCAATCTAATAAAACTCTTCGCTTATGGAATTTCAAAACGTTGGCGCGTAGCCGACGACAAAAAAAAATCATAAACGTCAAATTTTAATATTTTCAGTCGCGTTTATAGCTTCTAAATGATGAATACTCGCCGCGTCGTATTTTTTTCGATAGCTCGGCTCACCACAAGACGAACTTCTCGATGGCGTAACATCACAGATGCACGAACACACCTACACATCGACGGAAAAACGAAAAGAAAAACCTCGCACGTCGCTTAGGGATCCTCACGTTCGATGGTGCGCTTTGGCGAAAAAGGAAACTCATTATATGGAAAAATAAGCATTTTTTGCACGCTGGAAACGGCGTTGCCGTTCGGCGTGTAATATCGGGCGATGTAAGGATTTTTTCCCCGAAAAAAAAAATATTTGGGTGAAAAAAAAAGGCGACAAAAACTGAAGGAAGATGAAGAATAATAAAAGTGTACATTTTTAACCGCCGTAGTTAATGTCCTGGAAGAATCGACAGTCTTCAGAAAAGCTTGCAATGGCGGGAAAAAATTTCACCTCCTTTTTAACCGCCTTCTACGTTCGGAAGGCGAACAGGGTAATCTCGGCTGAGCGGGAAAAGCGCGTTGGTTGAAGTGGGAAAAAAACAGGATCGTACCAGCATAGCAATTCAATTGAACAAGATATTAAAAGTGTTGCGAGATGAAATCATGCGAAAAGTAGCTATTATAAGAATATAAACTGTTTGCAATCGTAAATCATTCGTTTATCTGGTAAACAACCTTTATCTTGCGAGTTTCGTTGCTCCCTTTTGCGAGCATACCTCGTAAAGATGACAAATTCTTTACTTGTTGAAAAAATTTTCCTAAGAAGTGACGCTTTGAGGAAGGTAGGTGCGGTTCGGATGAGTAGGGGATTTTGTAATTCCAAGTTGAAGAGATAATGTTATGATGAGCCTGATGCTGTTTTCGCCTTAATAAAAGGACTTGAAGAGAGGGTGTTTCGTATTTACCAAAAAAGTGACTCCTGAGGGCTTTTTGGTAATATATTTATTCTATACAAATGCGCGACATTGTAATATACTTACATATATAAAAATCGAAAAAAATGCATAATTAAATCGATAATATTAAATAATATAAAACAGCTCACTTTCGACTGGTAGATGGTAATATTTTTCAAAAAGTGGTTATTGTAACGTAAAAATTAAAACTGATGCGTAATCAAATTGGTCGGATAATCCCAACATTTAGATTGTAATGGCGTAGCGCAGTAATATTGTTGATAAGAATAATAATTCGCACCATTTGAAGATAATTGTTGAGAATATGGCACAGCAGCGTACAATTTATTCTCATAATCTGGTCCGTATTCTAATACAGCTTGTAAATGTCGTATATAACGAATCGCGAGCCTAAAATAATAATTATATTATAATACAAGGTAAATATAGTAATGAAATTATTGTAATAATTACCGAAGCGATTCAATTTTAGATAATTTTTTTCCCGGTGGTTTCCATTGTGGTAATCTTTCGCGTAATTGGTCGTAAGCACGATTCATATCTCTCATTCGGGTTCGTTCTCGGTCGCACGCGGATTTCTTGTAATCTGAAATCAATTTATGAAAATTTAAATATGTAATATTCGATATAAAAATATGTGTTACCACGAGAGCTACCTTTTTCAGACTCGAAATTTTTAGGACGAGGGTTTAAAGCGCGTTCGTATTTGTATTGCGATGATTCGGCGTTTTCAGTTAGTTCGTAGTTTAACGTGTTGAGTAATTTTATGGAGCTTTTTGAGTCTTCTTCGCTTTTCACGTTTATGTCGGGTTCCTCGATGAGCATCTTGTTTACGTACATGATTCGCGGGGTTTCCTCCATGGTGACGTGCTGAAATGATTGAATTAGATGATAATGGATTTAATTCTGTAAAAGTGTGAAAGACTCGTGGAAATGAAATTTTAATTGAAAAGTAGAAGAAAGATATCTTCTCCATGAAAAATTTATGTTTCATGAAGTGATTATTTTCATGACAAAAAGTATTGAAAAAAAGAAATTTTCTTCTAAGGTGATGCTTTACCTCCCTAGAAATACTTTACCTCCCGAAGAAACTGTTTTACTTCCCCAGACAGTGTATTTCATCTTCTTAGGGAGTATTTTACTTCCCAAGACGATTTGTTTTACCTCCCTAGAAACACACTTTACCCTCCTAGAAAGTAATTTAACTCCCTAGATAGTACATTTTACATCCCTAGAAAGTACTTTATCTTCCCAGAAAAATACATCACCTCCCTAGAAAGTACTTTATTACCCAGAAAAATGCTTCACTTCCTTGACATGTTCTATCTCCTTACTTCAACTTTTTACTTAGATCATGAGAATGACATTTTGTAATTTTTGTTCAAGTCTACCATCAACGGCTAGTGACCTAAAAATTTTTCTCATCGTTCTTAGAATTTTTTTGATCGACAACTAAATTGTTCCTTAACGAATTTTTGCTTTAGGAAATTGAAAATCGTTGAATAATTCAAATTTAATTTATAAAAACTCTTCAGGTTTCCAGAGGATTGAGAAATAATGTTTGAGGTTTTTAGTTTTTTTTTCTGGAATTTTTAGGTTTTTTTTCTGGAATTACTGTTTGAAACAAGTCCACAGGACGCATTTTTGGAAACGAACACATTAACGTTAATACGTGCCTGTTTATCAAGATATATTGTAGTTGATTGTCTTTTCATACAATAAAAAAAGGATTAGTTCACTATCGTGAAGGCTCAAACTAAACGCATATCACTTCGAGGTATCTTGGATTATACGTTTAACAAAGTAGAGTGTGCGGTGGGTGGTAAAAAATGTGACTTTGCAGGTAGAAAAGATAGAATTTTCAATGTTTGAATAGCGCTCAAGAGCTGGTTGAATTGCCAAGAAAGCTTT
This sequence comes from Maconellicoccus hirsutus, assembly GCA_003261595.1. Classification (NCBI taxonomy): domain Eukaryota; kingdom Metazoa; phylum Arthropoda; class Insecta; order Hemiptera; family Pseudococcidae; genus Maconellicoccus; species Maconellicoccus hirsutus. The sequence continues at coordinate 48,602 of QBDW01006579.1, forward strand.
GTATTATGAAAATAATACTTCGCATGTTAACAATGGATGAATTTTGACTTTTTTCTGTCTGTGACGCCAAAGAAGTCACCTGGTAATGATTCGTGAAACCTGGTACGTCGATATGTATCCATTTTAAAGAAAACTATGAATTTTTCTTTTTGATGTTGCATCACTTGCATACTTCAGTTTTTTTGAATTGAGTCGTACAGAATTTAGTAAAACATGACACGTTTTGGTAATGAATTAAAATTTAGTGTATTAAATCTTTTTTGAGGGGGATGGGGGGGGGTAAATTTTATCAACCAAGAAGACAAAATAATTAATTTAATTTAGTTATTAAATTTTAATATGTTTGAAAATATGTCAGAAAAAAGTGATTTGGGTTTAATTTTGTAAAAACTTGATGCATAAAGTTTTTTTTTTCATTTTTATCAATTATGTCGATTATTTAACGAACATACTGAAAATATAACTTCGCCAGTATCTTACGAATTCCACGACGAAGATGATATTTACCTCTTGTTTAATATTGGCATTAGCTTTACGTCGATTCATTTGGGTTAAACTGCGATACTTTTCACGAACTAAAAACGAAAATCAACTCGAACTTTGCCTCAGCATAAACCATCATAATCGAACGCGATCCGTATACTACGAAGAATCAATTTGTATTAATTCGTCGAAACACTGTGAAAAATTTTTCCACCGTTACACTTGTTCAAACATACGTTTTTGTTGAAGTGAGAAGCGTACTTTGTCACATACGCACATATGTCATTAATTTAAGGTAGTACGTAGACGCGTACGCGAGGCAATAAAAAAAAAGAAAAACAATTATCACCCACCTGAACGTAACTAGCATAACGTACCGAAAAGGAGCACAAGCGAGCATAGTTCCTTCATTTACAGTGTATTGTTTCAACACGTGCTATCAATAGAGGAATTTTTAATTGTTAGATGGCTAGAATTTTGTAATGTATTGGGAAGTTAGTTGGATGATTTGGTTCGTTAATCGTGGATAGCTTATTGTTATTGTGGACAAGGGTGACGAAAAGTTGGTGTGTTCGTGAAGTATACGAAGTTTCTGTTGCGAATTTGTATTTTTTTTAGCTCTCGAATGAAATGAAAATGAGAATTTACGAAGGATTCTTCATATTTTTGTAGCAATCGGCACATATTTATGAGGTAAATTTCCACATATCATACGTCACACTTAGCCATCAATGTCGTCATGGATCTGATTTTGTCATGAATTGATGTTATAATTTAGGGAGAGTATAAAAGGAACGGAGAGGAAGGGAATAAAACAAGAAATAACTAAACTTAATGTTTCGTTAGCAGGGTCATCATTTACTTCATTTGTTGCTTTAACTCTGATTTTAATAAAACAGCCGGAATTTTCACGTTCAGGCTGGTAAAGATGAAACCAGGTGCGGAAAGAGGGCGGAAAGTGACCACTTCCGTACTTACTTATAATGTCACTTATTACGCTCGTTCATTTATTTTCCTTTCATATAAAACTAAAATAGTACACGTAACCGTAATGTAAAGTAACGCGATCAACTCGTGCAATATTTCGCACTCGTGTTAATCCCTTACTTTTTGCTCCTGTTAAGTAATCTATTATATCTAAGGAGGTAATGTACTTTTTAGGGAAGTAAACCATTGGAGGGAGTTAGTATACTATTTAGGAAGTTAAAATAATTTTCTAGGAAAGTTGAGTACTTTCTAGGTTGTTGAAATATTTTTGGGGAGGCAAAGTACTTTCTAGGGAGGTAAAGTACTTTCTAGGGAAGTAATATATCTTTCTAGGGAGGTAATATGTCTTTCTAGGGAGGTAAAACAGTTATCCAGGAAAAAAATTTTTTGTTTCTAATACGTTTTGTAATGAAAAATCGTTTTATTTTTATAAGTCATTTATGAAAATATCCTTTTCATCGCAAAAGTCTTTCCTTCAATATCTTATTGGAAACATATTGATTGATCGAACGTATTAAATTTTAAAACCGTTTCATATCCTTATTTGCTTGTTTATTTATTTATTGATTTATTTATTTATTTATTTATTTATTTATTCATTCATTCATTTGTTTGTTTGTTTTTCTCCCCGCTGTATTTTACTTTGTTTTTCTGTTTTTTTTTAATATTTTTTTTTTGTTTTTTTTTTACTGTTTGTAGAGAGACGGCCCCTCCGCTTTACCCAATTCTTCGTTCTGAAGAGGCTGAGAATTAGTAATCGTACACATTTTTATTGTAAATCTTTTGGAACTAAATGAAATCTATCCATCTATTTTCCTGTCTCTTCCCTTGCATAAATTTCGTATAAGATGATTATCGATTGACATCACGAAAATCGTGTAATATGGAAATGATATGGCAACTCGTGGTTTTCCCATATAAGTCCATCATCGCGTCTAAGTCACGAAAACACGACGAAACCTTGTGAACCGATCACCTTGGATGAAATTATCGATAATTTATTTATTTTTCGAACTATAATTTCTTTCGAGTAGGGATGTCATAAATGAAAATCCAACGTCGATTTGATATTACGCGAAGTACGACTTCTTTTTTAATACACGGACGATAAGATCCTTTGAAACGATTGGCCGCCGCTAGAAACCAATACGAAATCGAGTGTAAAGAGGAAAAACAAAAACACCTGTTTGTCTATAGTAATAATGGTTCGTGCAAGTTCACTAGGTAGTCCTTGGATGGCGGCGTGTAACCGATAAAAATCAAAATAACCTTCATTACCATTTACCAATGATTTTCGAACCATGAATATAAGCTATTATTATAGGTATTTTTCTCTTCTTTTCTTTCCATTCTTGTTTCTCGATTTCGATATTACTATTATTATAGTTCATTGCGAGCGTCTGCGATTCCTTTTTCTCGCAGCGGTGGTGTTTTTCAAATGAAAAATTCTTCCAGTTGTACTGGTCCGCGTAACGTTAATGTTACTTTAATAATCATTCGGAGTCGTATACGATGATTATACGTTTTTAAAACAAGGAAAACCGTGTCGTGATTTTTAGCCAGGCGTAACTTTTTTCCAACCGACATGCCATGACGTTTCCGGATCGCGATGCCGAGGTGTGGTTTTTTTCTCGTTTTCGGAAATTCGCCGGATGCTGAAGATGCCGCGGAGGATGGTGTTGAAGTGACAAATCGCGCGTCGTTATGATTTCGAAGGATTTTTCTTCGTGGATTAGTGATTGAAGAATGAAAAACGTTTTGTTTTGGCAAAAAAAAATTCATCGAAGAAAAGATTTCCAGTGGTGGGGGAAGAAGTATGTGCACATGACGTCATGTGAAGGCTTGAAGGGAAAGAAAAGAATAATCTGATCAATTACTAATAAGCAATTTTTTTTTGATAGTTCGAGATCGCGAACTTGAGGGATCATTTTTTTCAAAATTATGAACCTTGGTTTTCTCATTTGAAAAAAATTGTTGCAACGAAAATACCGAAAGTAAATTATACGAATAGGAATCGCAAAGATTCGTTATTTCGCCAATATTTTTCCTCTTACCGAAACCGGAACTGCGGCGTTCGTTTACCTCACCTCACCCCACCAACGTGCAATGGCATTTTTCAACCCAACTACGGAAAATTTCGCGACCACGTTGTAATACTTATGTATACATAAAAACCACCATAGAAATAATTTTTACATCATATCGTAACAAGAAATAAAGAGAGAAAATCGTCGACTGGAGCGGTACATGTAGGAAGGGGTATACGGTAGAAAAGAGGACCGCGAAATAGAGAAGAAAAAAATAATCATATTTCATAAGATGGTAAAAATAGGGTAAGTTTAGCTTGAACTTTCACTTTCTTATAATAACATTATTACAAGAAGAAAACTGAAAATATGTTATGAGTTTTCTTTTTTGGGTTTCCTTTTTCGACTTATCCGCCAAACCCGCGCGCATATTTTTTCTTAACTAAATATTTTCTCCTTTTTTCTTCAAGATTAATGACCCGAAAACTTCAAGAACATAAACACCGTTACTTCACTATGCAAGTAAGAGAAAAAAACATTCGAATTTTTCCAACGTTATTCGTTGGTTTTGAAAAGAAAAGAAAAAGAGATGGAGAAAAAAAAACGAACATACCCTATTCATTATAACTTGTGTATATACACCCTTGGTCTTGTATAACTATATAATCTTTCCTGTAGCAATTTTTTTTCCTGACTAATCGAACGTTGCTCACGAGCACTTTTCGAACTTAAATTAAAAATGTTAACAAAGTGGAAATATTCTTGGTTTTGGTTAAATTAAATTTCGCCCTTTGACAGGTAATTTTTGCGTAGTTGCGGGTTTTTGGTTTTGGTGGGAATTTATAAAATGCTGGTGATTTGTCGGGGTTCGAGGTGGTGTGAATTTATCCAGGTCTAGGCCGAGTGATTCGTGAAGGATGCTGGATGCAGGATCATTGACGCTGATGTAAGAGATGGTTGCGGCGTAGAATGAAAAAGGAACGATGTGATGGTATTTTTTTGTTAGAATTCGTGGAATCGTAAGTGTTTGTTATAGCGAATTTGAATTTTCGATAATTGGTGATTTTATCGAGTTTCTTCTGATGTCATAAATGTACCAGTAATGAAGGGTGAAAAGGTCGTCGTCGTAGTGCAAAAGTAATTATACAAAAATAGCGTGAAAACTGTCCAAAAAAGTTCAATATTTTCGCAAGTCTTTTTTTTGAGTATATTAACCCTTTAAAATCAGTTTTTTGGTTATTTCTTCGCAAAAATTAGTTTTATCGAAAAAGTGGTTCAATTCAATGCAATCAACTGAAAATCGACTCAAATCAATAATTTTTTCCTAATCAATAGTACAATGGGGTACAGAACACTATTGCTGAAAAAAATCATGCTAATAAAGTAAAAAATTAGAAATCGAACAAAACAAACCGCGCATCATTCGACCCCATAGAAGCCGAGAAAAAAAATCCCAAAGTTTGGTTTTTCCGCAACCGCCAAAAACGACACGTTTTTTACGGAACATCCGTGTGACGTCACTACCTTGGAAACGCGCGTTGGTTATACGCAAATTAACGTTATCGCGTAATTCATTCGCTAATTAAGCGAGAACGCGGACCCTCACAGCATTGCCCGTGGGCTCATGATTTAGAGGAAATCATGAGCTTCGCGGTGCTTTTTTTATTTTTATTTTTCATTCAATAGAAGTCGAGATATAGCTTTGTAAAGTTGGCATTAATGGAATGCGATATGGTTATTTTGGGCATAAAACGATAGTTTTCGCAAAAAAAATTGGTAAAATAAAAATTTCTCATAGAACTAGTAAAAAACATTACCGCAACCAACTTATGGGATGTTCTAAATACGAAGTTGCACATTAAAAGGCGTAAAAGGGAGCTGGTACCTCGAAACCGCAGTTTTGTCCTGTTTTTCGCATTTATTTTGGAGGGGTTATGCTTTACAAGCGAATATTCAATTACAAAATTGAAGTAAATTTACTCCTCTACGTGAAAAACTGGACAGGTAAGCCGTGCAAGGGGGCTGGTACCTCGCAACATGTAATTTATTGAGCTTTCCGCGTTTATTACGTGTGCGAGTCCCCTTTTACGCCTTTTAATGTGTAATTTCGTATTTAAAACATCCCATAAGTTGGTTGCGATAATGTTTTTTACTAGTTCTATGAGAAATTTTTATTTTACCAATTTTTTTTGCGAAAACTATCGTTTTATGCCCAAAATAACCATATCGCATTCCATTAATGCCAACTTTACAAAGCTATATCTCGACTTCTATTGAATGAAAAATAAAAATAAAAAAAGCACCGCGAAGCTCATGATTTCCTCTAAATCATGAGCCCACGGGCAACGCTGTGAGGGTCCGCGTTCTCACTTAATTAGCGAATGAATTACGCGATAACGTTAATTTGCGTATAACCAACACGCGTTTCCAAGGTAGTGACGTCACAACTACAGTATGCGCGTCGGGGTAACGTTTTTACTGCATGCAAAGTTTAAAAATTTATTTCTCGGGACCTAATGAACGGATTTTGAAAATTCAAACGGTGTCGTAGTTCTTGCAACCCCCTCTTTCGTTTTAACTAGTTTTTAAACGATTTGGTGATTTTGTGCGGTACCCCATTCGAACTAATCTTTAATATCGTAATAACCGCGTTTTTAACGAGCTCTCTCGTATAATGATACGTTGCTCACATCAATGTGTCGCGTTCTTTTCGATTCGTTCGTGTCATGTTGCGAAAAGTTGTCGATCAAAGGATCCTCGTAAAGCGACAATTATTACAGCACATCTCGACAATGCCATTTTCCGTTTAATACGCGAAGATGACGATCCGTGTTTAATGATGAAAGAACTAGATGACGCATATCTTCGTAAAGATGTGGCGAAACGAACTGAACTTTCGAATGTACGGGTTCAAAATTATCGAAATTCGAACGCTTATTTCGATACCTATAAATTTTCGAGCTTGTTTCAGATCTCGTATCCTGAATTCAGAATATACTGTTGATTAGGAAAAAATTATTGATTTGAGTCGATTTTCAGTTGATTGCATTGAATTAAACCACTTTTTCGATAAAACCAGTTTTTGCGAAGAAATAACCAAAAAACTGATTTTAAAGGGTTAATATACTCAAAAAAGAGAACTTACGAACATATTGAACTTTTTTGGAAAGTTTTCACGCTATTTTTGTATAATTACTTTTACATTACGACGACGACCTTTTCATCCTTGTATACTTTATAAAAAAAATTAAATAACAAATATATAATCAAATGATTTAAATCACTGCAAATATAAAAAAATTGAGTAAAAATCATACCAGCTGCAAAATAATAAAAATTCGCAAAATCAAAAAATAAAATTATTCAAATCATTGCCAATTAACATATGTGCAAAAAAACTGATATTTCTACTTGAAAGCACGAAAGCTTCACTTCTTTTCTGAGAATTGCAGGCAAGGAATATCAGGCGCTATTCTTTTCGTTTTTGACTCGGCAAAAAATGATTTCATTAAGTAGTTGCTATTTTCAAAATTGAAGATGTACAGGGTCGTCTACAAAAAGTGGGCCCCTCACTTTGAAAAATTATTGTGAAGCCCTCAGTAGAGTTACCGAGATCCATTTTTAGATTCCCCGCATCAAAATACACTAGTCTGACCACTTTTTGAATCCGTCCATTTTTAGATTTTTGAGAGAAAAATCCCCGAAATGGTTTTTTGACTTTTTTCTTTGACCGTTTCCAGAAAATGGAGAAAAATTTTCCAGGATTTTGCACCTGTAGTATGACGAAATATACGAAAATTCAAACATAAATCGTGAAAATAGGAAAAGATACTCAGGAGGGAGTAACTAAAAGAGAAATACTACAGCACCTGACCCAAAAGACGCTCAAGATCTCGATAACTCAATTGGGATCTAAAAACCCAATTTTGTAGAAAATTTCTCATAGAGTAATTTCAATTTGGAAAGTTTTCCTCGTAAAGTTGAACTTCGAGCTGTAAAAAGCCAAAAACCGATTTTGAGGGAGATGAAGCGTCGGTACAGTCACTTGAAGGGAAATAGAAAGGTGCGATTTTTTTCTACGATGGTTGGCATTCTTCTGATATGTCGATTTTGTAGCGTGCAAATTCGTTTCGAGTAATCCTTGACCAATTGTTTGTGCCAAAGAGGAGATTTAAACTCAAGTATTCATTAAGAAAGGGAACGTATTCATGTTGACTTTTCTTGCAAATAAACTATAACCATCTTCGTAAGAAATAGTCACGATCCTGCTCCACGTCAAAGGATCTACGTCGAAGATCGATACAGTTAGTCCATAATGACGCGTAAAAACAAAGGTTTAGCATTTTCGCCAAAAAAAAAGAACAGGCGCCAATGACCCATTGAACTCGGTGAAGTAGCGACGACGTGTTTTTTCCATTGTTCGCCGCATGTGACGCGTAGTAAATGATCCTTCGAGAAGGTAGTATTGATGAGTGACAGACAATGAAGAACTGTTACACGGAGTTACTACCGGAGTACGCGAATTATAGATACCGTTAGTTGTCGCGGTCACCCACGGTTGTTAATAACCGTTCTATATTAGACCAGACGAAAGCAACGGTATTGGAAAAGTTGCTAATATTATAACGGATCGGATCAGCGAGATTTCTGAAAACGATGAAGAGGTATCGTGGACCATTTAACATTCGGGTAAATTTCAAAATGATTCACTTCCGCGTGCGTCGCGAACGTTTCGAATTTTTCGAATGCTCTTCACGATGTGTTAATCCGTCGTCAGGGACAATGGTTGGTTGTAAACGACTTCTGTTGTTTAAGAAGTTGGCTTTATTTCTGCAGCAGCGGGTTTCCTCGCGGAAATATTCATGATGTGTAACCAAACGTAGCAATTTTAAGAGAATTTATTGGCAATTTTCTCAACATCTGAATAATTGATCTCGGTATTACGAGTAATTTCCCATGATCTAGTGAGTTCTTCAAGCAGTGTTCTTCGAGCTATCTGCTACCTTCTCATTGCGGAAGATTCCTTTCTTCAAATATACTATTAGTCTTATGCCATTTCGGCGTGTTGGAGGTTGAGATCGGTTTGAGGCGATTAATTCACGTGTTGAGCAAATAACCTATACGAACACTTGATGTTGCTTTATTTGGTTAAACAATGTGAATACCTCAATGTAAAGAACGAAGCTACAAAAAGGAAGCCATACCGTTGATATCCTTCGTAAGTGTCACTAGATTTATAAATTAGTTGTCCGGACCAGTTATGTTCTTAGAACAAAACGCGTTTTCTAACGCTTTCACGTTCATAGAAATTTTTCCAATGCTGGATGTCTATTGCGATGTGAAAAATTTACGTATGTCGGCGTTTCGGCGAGACGCGTCAAGTTGTCTGAAATCTGACGAAGAAATTAATTAAGTTGCGACTTCGTCGAATATTTAAATTTGCCCTCGAATTTAATAATTCATCTAAAACGCCATTTATTTACCGACCAAGTACAAAAAGAGTAAAAAATCTCGAAATAACGGCGTTGAAGGAAAAGCGAAAGAAAAAAAATGAAAAATGAAATATTATATTTTCTTCAAATACCTCCTCTTCGTCTGCGTCGTATAAAGAAACCACCATATTTATAAAAAGACTTTAAAAGGAGAAAAAAAAAACTACAGAAAGAACAAAATGAAAACAAAACGAAACCAAAAACTTGGTTCGAGTAAGATTTACATATTAAGAAAACGCGAAGAGGAAAAAAGGAGAAACGGAATTTAAATGAGATTTCTTTAAAGGCACGACAAGAGGAATGGACGAAGGTAAAAGGGGTTTTAGGTGGTTGCCTATAAGTGAGGGCATTTAGGGGGAAAAACTTGTGAAAAATGGAAATCTGTCATCTAGTCGTTAACTTAGCAAGGAAAAGGTTACTCGCAGTGGAAAAAAAGCTTACAAGAACGACGTTTCGCGTCTTTCAATTAAATCGTAAAAAAAAAGGAATTAATGGTATCGAATCTGCTTTAAAAACTGCGGCCTGCCTTTACAAAAATTTGCATTCGTTACACTTCGAGCTTTTTTTATCGCTTATCGGAGGTTTTTGTGCGACGAGTATTTTGAAAACGTTGAAAAGATTTTTTCGCCTCGTACGAAGAAATTTTTTTGTCAGCCTTGGGGTGGAAAAAAAACGTGATTTTTTCGACTCGACGAGAAATACCGATGGTGTAATTACGTTCAAGTTCGAAACGTCTCGTGAGTAATTAAGAAACCAGAAAAACCAGAGATTGTGATTCGATGTGTGGCATGAAATCGACAAAATTTGTTGCGATTTATGGTAAAAGCGTCGAAGATGTTCTTGTGTCTTATGTATTTTTCCTATGCAAATTTTCCTGATTTTTTTCTTTCCCCTTCCGAAGCATCTGCTTTTCGAATTGACTAGAAGGTTTGATATTTGTCAGTAGAATCTTCAATTTTTTACAGACATTGAAAGGTGAATGGGAGGGGAGCGGTATTTCGCCCCAATTTCTGCATAGAAGTTTGATGTTTTCCTCGTTAAAAATTTATTCTCACGATCGATTTTACAGAATTGGGAAAACTTTCACGATAAGTAGCCACTGGTTGCTTATATTAAATTTAAATCACCGGAAAAACACTTCAATAAAGCTTGATTTTATGATTTTTCTCTTATTCAATATTTATTTATTTATTTTTGGTGACGGCTTTTGTAGTCTTCGTGATGCAGTTAGCGATTTAGTTGATGCATAGTTTCAAAAAAAAACTGGGCCGAAAACCCCACTCCACAGTGCAATTCTTTTTTGCATCCTGGACATCTTCCTGTTGTGGGTAGTTCGGCATTCATTCTTTCGGTGAAGTTAGATAAGTTCATAAAATTCGCTTTTTCTCCCCTCCCTTCCCCTCCATTCAACTTTCTCATTATACTTATCTGAGTTCATTTGGTATTTTTCATGACAATTTCTATGAGTTGTCCATGTTTCGATGACGACTCAGTTACTTGATCACTTGTCATTTTCGTATGAACACGTTGTTTTCAAAACGTTCAAAGTGGTCGCCTAGATCTGTGTTTTATAAGCATCCACGAAGCGCAGCTCTTGAACGTCACCGAAGCTCATTAGAGTAACGGTATCATATCTTAGGGTGAAATTTCTCATTTCAATGTGTAAAATCGACGCTTCCTCGGAAGACGAGAATACTTGGGCGAAGAAAAACTTCGCAGACAATAAGATCATCGTGAAATATAGGATAATTTGCGAATCAGTATCTCGACTGAGACGAGCTTCGGGTAGATTAACAGCAGCACGGAGGGAGGCATCGCTCGACGCGTTTCTGGCCTTATCAACGATTGTCATCGATGCTCGGAATTAATACGAAAAAGCCCACCCTTTGAAACTGTTCGTAACGGTATCTCGGTTTGGGAAATCAATTTCGGCGAAAAAATTACCTTATATGTACGAGCCAAGTTTTTTTATTTGTCGACTCGGGAGGAGTAGCGGCGGCGTCAAGGCGAAGGGAAAAATTAAGGTGGAAAAATTTCGTCGCGAGGGTTTAAATACGTCATTAGAGGTATTTATCGAAAATCTTATTAAACTGTGTCCCCTTTTATACGATCGAAGAATGAATTTTTACACACGAGAAAGAGCTAGGGACGTTTATCAAGATTTGTCTTCCGTTCGAGTACACGTATCGATATGTTCGAGTGGTAAATTAGTTTTAGCGGTTGTTTGGGCGGCCAGCAACGGTTGCGGAGGCGGGTACGAAAATAGTACACGATAAGATACGTAGATGATGAAAATTTTTACCAAAGTTAAGATTCACGATGTTCTTTAATGGTTCTCAGCGTTTGTCGAATAGCAAAAATGTACTTCACGCGAGCAATTACTTTTTGGTTGGGTGACTTTTGATTCATTATTCGTATTTTTTGGTAAATTTTTCCTACCTTTTTTACGATTGAAGCAAGGTACTCGAAAGTGAAAACCATTTCATACGAATGGAAAAGATAACGAAATAGCTGGCGTTAATATGAACAATATTTCCGCCATATTTAGCTCGTCCCTTGTACTTCGGGGGTTCTGCCGATACGACTTCATACTAAAGGGGACTTTCGATTAATTCCGCAACGCTGAGAACCCCTGGTATCAGTTTTTCGAATTCTACGTATTCGTAGCTCGTTTCTTGGGCGGTAAGTTTTTGCTATATACGCAGCTTCATCACCGAACATTATCTTCTTTTTGTATTTTTTTTTTTCATCTTCTCGCTGCCATTGCAACTCTTCATTTCACATCTTACCAGTTTACTGATAACCTAGAAAGTTCCCTTTCGACGTTTTCTAATCATTACTCATTTAGCTGAAACCCTTAAAGGAGCTTTTTCCTCGTTTCTTCCGTTGATCGTTTTTAACTCGGGGAGTTTTTTCACTCGAGATATATCTTCACCAAGTGGCATCTTTTTTGATCGGTAATTAATTTTTTTCCAAGAGTTTAATTACTCGAGAGTTTATTACCAACGTATGCCAGCTTTCGTAAACGAGCTTTGGGTTTTGAATACAACGTCGAAGCGCCGTTCGTGATTTTATGTACTTCGTATATCCTATTTAACGCTCAAACGGAAGTTTATTTTTTTCAAAAGCCTTATTTATGATACGAAAAGCTTTTGTATTGGAAAACGGTAATATAAATCCATATTCGGAGGTAGAGGATAAAGTTAAGGAATTTTACGCCTATCGAAAAACCCTCCGGGTGCTTTAACGAGTACGTTTTCAATACGACCTGCTTTATACGAGGTATTCATAGAGTAGAAATATATTTAAAGATAGATCCTCGGTGGTATATTATAAACTCGATGTGTATCGACTTGTAACTTTTTAGATGAAATGTAATAACGAGCTGGTGTAGTTTTTGGTTTTGTAAAATCCCCCCTTCTCCGCATCTCGTCCCGTTGTAATGTGAAATTTCAGCCGTATGTGGGAAACTGAGAATGTGTGGAATTCGATTTACGATTTTAAATTAAGCGTTAGTTGGTCGGTGAAATTGTGGAATTTGTGGTTTATATTTTAAAGTATAAAATGGCTTCGAATCGTGTTGAAGGTTTGGTTTATTCGTAAATAAGAAGCGTTCGTTATACGTCATGATAGTTTTATTATAAAAATGAGTCATCGGTGTAATTTAAACAAATTAGAATAGGATGGCAAAAATGCAAGAAAATTTCGTATAGTTTGAGTTTTTCAATCACTTTTCAACCTCCATTTAAACGCTTTATGAAATATTCAACCGCTCCCTCCCCCTCACAAGTAGTAAACGGTGAAAAAAAATATTACGTTGTCTTTCAAGAAGCACATTTAGTCGCCATTTTCATGGCTAAATCAAAAAATAAATCCTTTTTTTCGTTAAAATATTTTTTAACGTGTTCAAAAGCTGAAAAAGAAGAAAAAACATCGTACACAATGTATCGAAAAAATCGATAGTTTTCGCTTAAAAAAATTTTGAAAATCGCGAACACGTGCCCGACAAGTCGATAGCGGCCACCGCGTGCTAGCGGAAGATTCACGTTTACGCGTCGCGACCTCGTTCCAGTATGAACGTGTCTTTTGTGCTTACGCGGTTGCGAGGCGTAAGCGTACATCTCCCGCTAGCGCGCGGTGGCCGATATCAACCTGACGGGCGTACTTTTACGATTTCAGAATTTTTTTGTTCGAAAACTATCAATTTTCTTGCATATTGTGAATGAAGTTCTTTCTTTTATTATTACCTTGAACACGTAAGCAAATGTTTTAACGAAAAAACAAAAATTTATCCTTTCGTTTTACCCTAAAAATGGCGTCGAAGTGGTTTTCAGGGAGTTTAAGAGTGTGCACGAGCTCCAGAAATTCTGATTTTCAGCTTATGCAAGTAGATGTATGTCACATGGGTATTCAATATGATACTCTTTTGTGATGTCACTTTTTTTGAGGGGGGTGGAGCCTCGGTTGAAAATTTTTAAACGCGTTTGGGGGTTTAAAATGATTGAAGAACTTGAAACGAATATACTTATACATATGAAACTAAAGTGAACAACCCCCAGGCAATCGGAAGCTGGATACATTTCCTAAAATTTTTTTTCATTCATTTTTATTGATTTTCGTCATTGAACCAAAATCCACGTCAATGGCCGATTCAACGGCTAAACTCTTTCTCAGAAATGTTTTTTAATACATTTTTTGTCTTTATTAATTTTTAAACATTATTTAAGTCCTGATAAATAGCTAAATTTGAGACAACCTTTTTTTACCATTTCGTTGTTTTTTCTTGCTTGAATACATATGTATTTGTAACATTCCTATACCGATTCAAATAAAACTGGAGCCAGAAGGATTACTTCTATGAATAGACAAAACTATCTTAAGCATTTATTCTTTTCATCACCTATTTTTAAATAAAATAAAAACTTAATTTAAGGCTTAACGAGCTCTTGGCGAGAAGGCGACATCTAGGCAAAAATTCTGGAAATATCATAACGATGACGAGCCACCTGAGGATAATACTCTCTTAAGACCTCCACGAAGTATGAGTTGCACGGTAGGCTAAAAACGAACGGTTCATAAATCGAAGCAATCTAGCTTGTGATTTCGCGACGAGCGAGGTTTTTTACCAAAATCCTTCATTATTTACCTGTTTTACTGCCGCAAAATTAGAAAAACACGAGTTAGGGCATTCTAAATGATGTTTCATTTGTGCGAGAAGAAAAAGTAACCGAAAACAGGATCTATTTGTTCGTAGTAAGGACACGTTTTAGCATGCTTTGTAATCCGCGTCGCTTTCGTGGAAAGTGGAAGAGCAAAATTGAACGTCGCTTTGCTGATCCACACGTATGGGCGAATTTCTCACTCGTAATTTAACATTCTTCGGATGTCCGGCCGGTACGGTAAAAATGAAAAAATACTTAGCGTTTTAAAATGTGACACGACGAAGGACATACAAACCGTAGTTTAAATTCATACCCGGTTCCGAGCCAGCTCCGATGCTAGGAATGCGTTACGGGGTTCGCGGGGTTTCGGACAAAGGAAAAAGCTCGCAAAGGCCGAAATCTTTTTAATCATTCGCCAGAGGAAAACTGCGTGTGCGAAAAATGTTATAAAAATGTTAATGTTCTTCCCGTATGTACCTTTGGTTCGACTAAACACCCGTTCGCTTTTCTTTCCAGATTGTATGCATTTTTAAAAGGAAAAACACCCGGAGCCCTTTTCGAGTAGGCGTGCTTTTGCGTGCTAGATGCGTTTCTGTAGGGTTTTTTTTTCGATGTTTGGTATCCTAACAGGTGCTACACGACTCCCTCGTATTACGTGGATTGTATTTCAATGTTCGAAAAAATACTTTAGCTTTTTTCCAAGTCATATTTTTAAAGTTTACCTTTTAGATAGGGTTTTTTTCTTTATTGCGTTTTTTTTCTAGAGGTTGAAACGTTTATGGGTTTAAAGATGCGGATGACAATTCATCGAATATTTTATTGCCTCGATGTATTGACCTCGTGTGGTGTGTGAGGTCGGAGGTGAGGGCGTCGTTATGTCGAATCACGTATTAATCCGCGGTTGCATAGGGGATTGTGAAATCCGCGCGATCGGAATGTTAAAACTTCGATGTGGATTCGTATAAGAGATGAAATGAAATTTCGTGGCAACAGTATCCTCTCGAGTTGGCTCAATTTCGTATCAGAAACGAAATTTTAAACCGAAGTTTTCAACCGTGTGACCGAAATTTCAAACACATGAAATTAAAATTCCGCGGTGATACTTTTGGAAAAAAACAGTATTTTGAGTATCACATACGTGTTACTTCATTATTAACCCTATTGTTTTTGGCGAATACAAAAAACAAAATCGAATTCTGGAACTTTGCCCACACGGGTGCGCACCGTACAGCCAAAGATACCGAACAAGTTGAAATACGACGAAAAAAAAACAAACCCCGCACAGCTCGAGGAAAAAAATGTGGAAAATTGTCTTCGAAAAGAGAGAAAAAACAAAGCACGAGAGAACTGAAGAAAGGAAAAAAACGGTCACAATAAAATGAATGAAAAAAGGAAATAGTAGTTCCCGATAAAATTTCGCAGAAGGGAAACGTTAAGACATTCTTGGCGTCGGAGACGAACGCAGCGAGAAGATAATGCGCCAGTGAGATACGAACGAGAAGAATTCGAGAAAAGGGGTAGATTCGGGTATCTGTCAGCTGCTGGTTGCTGAAATTATTCCGATTATGCTAATCCGGCGCGCTAAAAGTATTACAGACTGTACCGCGAAAAGACCGCGTTGCGCTGAAAAGCTTGTCGATGATTTATAGCGAAGGAAAAATCTTCGTCCGAATACGCGTGATTTTTATGAACTAGATCGAGCGGAGCGAGAATTTGGGACAAATTGTTTTATAAGAGAAAATTGCGCGCAGATTTCCGTCTGGAGGATGTGCTCGGGAATTTATCGTTTGCGGAATGTACTAAATTTTGTTTAGGTGCGCATGTAGTCGATGTGTGGGTGCGGGAAGGGTGCGTGAGATTTGTATTTTTATCCTTGGGGAAACTGTGGTCGGTGTCGAAATGCATTTCATTTAATTATATTTTGAAATATTCAAGCGCAAATGTATAATTTTTATTGTGACAAGTATTTGATGTTTATTAATTTTGTTTTATTTTAGAGCAGTTCGTTTAACCAGAATATGCGAGCTAGTCTTTCTACTTGTAATTTCCTTGATTGAGGACTAGCTTTGTTAATTGAGGACTTCGCCCCTGAACCCCCTCCGCATTGCTCGCAACCTAACACTGCTTTTCTTTGTTCATGTATGTAACTCTCAATCGTGATTAAGTTTACAAAAATCTTTTCGGCCTTTTAGCTTTGTAGCTAGCTTACCGTGAAGGCAGGATCTAGCTCTGGTTTCATGGCGTCACTGTTTTGTCTTGCTGTCACTGGGTGTTCTCAAGATCAGGCAGCCTCATCTGGCTAATGTGTTGATTTTCTTCCACAGGTATAGGGATGCCTTCGGTTTTGTCACTAGTGGAGGCCGCACCCGGCTTACTGCGTCGGGGATGGCACCTCTGCCGGACTGTCGAAGGTTTAGATCTTTGTCCCAGTTTAGATATCTAGATGGCCTTACCTATGATGACTTGCTGGTGAAATTGAAAAATGCGATTGAGAGTGCCTTTAAATCTAAAATTGCTGATTATGTGTGCTTGGTGCTGGTGACTTACTGAATGGATGATAATTTTGGATGTATATTCTGTCTGTGTCTTGCTCGTTGTGTGTGTGTGTATAAACGAGTGAATGGTTTGGCTGTGGGTTGGACTTAGATGGCTGTAGTGTGCGTGTAAGAATGTTTTCTCCTGTTTCCTTTTTTCTCTTTCTTTTTTGTTTGTGCCTGGCCCTTCACCACCACCAAATATTGTTATATTTATATTTATTTATTTATTTTTTTATTAGTTTATTTATTTACAGTAGAACCTCGATTATGCGACTCCCGATTAAACAATTTCTCGATTACCCGACCAAAAAAATGCATCCGGTTGCTTCCGATTAACCGCATAAAAAAAGTCGGATAATGTTTTATTATCCGATTATTGGTGAATTTTCGAAGTATGACCGGATCAATGATCAAAAGACTGAAATATATTTCATTTTTCTCAAAAAAATCAGTCAAAAGTTTCTGCTTGAGCGCAGTTATTCTTTTTTGTGCCATAAAACTGAGCCGAAGCAAAAACGTTTAACTGACTTGAAAAAAATATTAAAAACAATTTTTTTTTTCATGAAAAATAAAAACAAAAATCGTTCTTTTTGGTATCTAAATATCTACTACTTGAGGAAAGCTTCTCTGCAAAGTATTAAATGAAGGTTCTCATCCAATTTTTTTTTTATTTATCGAGTTTAAACGAAAATCGATTATCCGACTTTTTTGCATATCCGACCTCTCTCCGCCCCAATTAGGATCGGATAATCG